>CATKRY010000014.1:0-82606 GCA_949775005.1 Orthosia gothica
AGCCCTACTAAAAGGATCGAATCAGACATACTATGACATGTTCTACAGCATGGAATCCAAATACGACGAAACAAGAAAACGCCTGAAAGGCAAGATATGGTCTAACGCTCATCACGAACGTTCAGCACCGAAAATCGAGATACCAGAGTTTTCAGGACACTACAGCAAGTGGACATCGTTTAAAGATCTATTCCTGGAGACCATACACAAAAACCCGTCGCTGAATAACGCACAAAAAATGCAGCATCTGAAGACCAAACTGAAAGGCGAAGCAGAAAGGCTGGTGCAACACCTGGGCATCAGCGCCAACAACTACGCTTCATGCTGGGAAATATTGAATCAACGGTACGATAACCGGCGACTACAGTTCTCAGCCTATATGAACACTATGCTACAGTTGCCTGTCATACAGAAGCCTGACGCTTACAACTTGAAGAAGCTACATGACGTAACAACGGAATGTCTAAACGGCTTGGCAAATATGGGTCTTGATACAACCGGTGGAGAATCTATGATTGTCCATGTGATGTCACTAAAACTAGACTGTGGCACATACAACGAATATATAAAAGACTTAAACGACAACAGAGAGGTACCAACACTTCATGAATTTCTAATGTTCTTAGAAAACCAGTTTACAGCGTTTGAAACCATGAAAACTTCGAAGAAAGAGGTACAGAATTCAGGAAAATCAACTGAAAACGAAAAACATACGTTTCGAAAAAACTACGATCAGAAAAAATGGCATCCGAAAACTTACCACACTTCGTATGGGCAATGCCCTCTTTGTAAAAACAATCATGTTCTAATGAAATGTCAGCAATTTGTGGACATGGATACTAAGCAACGTAACAACACAGTTGCAAAATTGCGGATATGCAAAAACTGTTTGTTCAAACACGAAAACCAGACTTGCAACTCTACAAAAACGTGTAAGGAATGCAATATGAAACATCATACGCTCTTACATTACAACAACTACAACAAAAATACACCTTCACCGAACTATGAAAATCAGCGTTCAGGTCAACGACCAAAGGAAACTGAACCAAGTTCAAACCACCTATCAACCAACGAGATGGAGGTTTTACTTACAACCGTCCAGATCAAGGTCAAATCGTTAGATGGCACTTACATCGCTCTTCGTGCGCTCGTAGACCAGGGCTCACAAGTTAATTTGATAACTGAAAATGCAGCACAACTGCTGAGGCTGCCGAGAAGCAAAATGACTGCAAAGATATCGGGAGTTGGTACTGTATCGGGCGACTGTAAAGGGCGCCTGAAGCTAACATGCAAATCAATCCACTCCGAATATACTTTCGACACTGAGGCGTTGATTATGAAGAAATTAATCAACAAACTACCAAACTACACATTTGAACGACCTGAATGGTCACACTTGCAAAACTTAAAACTGGCAGACCCAGACTACAACATTTCAAGGGCTGTTGACATACTGCTTGGAGCTGACGTATACGCAGAAATAATCCAAGACGGAATACTAAAGGGCGCACCAAAATCACCAGTTGCTCAACAGACACAGCTGGGATGGATTTTGTGTGGAAAACTAGAAACATTTAACTGTCACGTCACCCTACTCGACTTGTCCGAAATAACAAAATTTTGGGAGTGTGAAGACGTAACAAAAGCAAACACTGATCAATCTCAAGAAGATCAATGTGAAACTTACTACAAGGAAACTACTCGTCGTGGTTTAGACGGAAGATACATTGTGAAGATGCCTCTATGTTCAGATTACGAACATAAACTTGGATCATCGAAAACGATAGCAGTATCACAATTGCTGCAACTAGAAAAACGGTTTCAAAAAAATTGCCGTCTTGCATTGCTATACAAAGGGTTCCTTAAGGAATACCTGGAGCTAGGTCACATGAAACTAACAAAACCTATACAATCGTCAACGACGGAATGCTACTTACCACATCACGGAGTACTTCGAGAAGAATCTACAACCACGAAACTCAGGGTTGTCTTCAACGCATCTCAGAAAACTAACACAGGATACAGCTTGAACGCCTTACAAGAAAAAGGCCCCAACCTACAAAAAGATATCCAAGAACTTATCATAAAATGGAGAACTTACAAATACGCCTTTACAGCTGACATCGAGAAAATGTACCGATGTATCTGGCTGTCTGAGGAACAACAACATTTGCAGAAAATTATCTGGCGAACTACACAGTCAGAGAAGCTGCAGGAGTACCAACTTTGCACTGTCACTTATGGCACTAAGTGCGCACCGTGGCTAGCCATGAGAACCATCAAGCAACTTGCATACGATGACGGCTGCAAATACCCCACGGCTGCTAAAATACTGTTGAACGAAACTTACGTCGATGACGTCATAAGCGGCCACAACTCACTAGAAACGGCCCAGGAACTCCAGACATCTCTTATCGACATGTTAAAAGGAGCCGGGATGAACTTACGCAAGTGGTCCAGCAATGATCCAGCACTACTAGCAAACTTAAGCGATGAACAGATTTCACGCAGAACTACTTTTGACTTTAAGCAAGAGGAAACAATGAAAACCTTAGGACTAGGTTGGAATCCGCACGCCGACACATTTGTGTTTAACTGGAAATTTGAAGAAAAAGGTCGATCCGAGATAACTAAAAGGCGGCTGCTTTCTGAAATTTCGCAACTTTACGATCCACTGGGTTGGCTATCACCCATAACTATTGCGGCAAAACTACTATTTCAAGAAGTCTGGATCAACAAACTTGACTGGGATGATCAGTTACCGTCACAAATAGCAGAAAAGTGGCTGAAACTAAGAGCTGACATACCCAATGTAAAACTTATGGTAATCAAGCGCTGGGTCCGTACAACAAACAAGAAGATAGAACTATTTGGATTCTGTGACGCCAGTGAAAAGGCTTACTCTTGCGTGGTATACAGCTGCGTCAGAGAAGAAACAAACAAGTCAACAATAACATTACTCGCTGCTAAAACAAGAGTGTATCAAAAATTTCGGCCGGCTCCATCTTGTATTTTCATTTTGTCCTCATATTTGTAAAATGCTACCCCAAAAACCATGAAAATGACACTCATGACGAAAAGTTTGGCAATTTCGATCGGTGTCATTTTGATTCAATAACAGTAGAATTTTTTTTTGCATGAATGTGTCTATTTAGTCCGTCTGTTTATGTTTTCAAAAACATAAATAATTATTTAGATAGTCAAAAATTTTATGAAATACGACTTGGGGCATTTTTATTAACTTTTAAAAGCAATAGCTAATTAAACCTTCTCTACACACCTTTGCTATGACAGTTTTGTCGGTATAACGCACACGCGAGCGCGCCGCTCGCTTCGCGGTAACAGTGGCGCGTTAAATACCTACAACAGCTAGCCAATCGGCGCTCCGCCCCGACCCGCGCTTTCCCTCGACCGTACCGCTCGCGCAAACGCTGATTATCATCTTTCAATTTGCAAGTGCGTATATAGAATAGTTATAAATATTTAATTGACAGATATGAGTAGAGTGATTATGATTTCAATAATATCTTAAAAAGCACCCCACGCTTTATTTAATTTCTTTTTTTTTTTCTATTCTGTGTGAATTATATAAATATTATTAATTTATATTTATTGAAATTTTTAACACTATTCTTAATTTAAATTTATTTTCTATTTTTTAGTTCGGTTTTCTATAAAAAGCGTGTTTTTTAGTTTTTTTAAACTATTATTTATTTTCTACTTTTTAGTTTGGTTTTTTTTAATTCTAATCGACAATTTCACCGAAGGCGAATGGCTAATAAATTCAGTGTCGCTTAGTTATAATTAATAAAAAACGAAAACTACAAGACTGTATATCTATATATCCATGTAAAATAACATGGTTTTTTCTAGGCAAGCGTGCTTCACCGTCGACCACATCATCGCTTACCATCAGGTGAGATAGTGGTCAAGCGCAAGCCTATTAACGATAAAAAAAATAAAAAAATATATATATCTATATCTAGAAATATTATGTAAAAATATATATATGTTGTTTATTCTACCAGGGGCGCTTGTGCAGTACCTTCCTTATAGTCTATACCAATATTATAAAGAGGAAAGATTTTTTTGTTTGTATGTTTGTTTGTACCGAATAGGCTCTGAAACTACGGGACCGATTTCAAAAATTCTTTCACCATTAGAAAGCTACATTATTCCTGAGTTACATAGGCTATTTTTTAATCCCGAAAACGGGTCACGGGAGCGAAGCCGCGGGGAACAGCTAGTAGGATATATATTAATAGCTGTTTTTTCGGCAACTAATTTTGAACAACTTATTTTATTTTTTTTCAAATTAGTGCATTGTCATCGGTCCTCGATAAATCTAAAAAGTTTGAACGAAATCTGGATCGTGAAAAAAAACGAAAAGTGGGTCAAAATCGCGCCAAAAGAAGTCGGTTACAAACATACATACAGGTGAAGCTAATATAAAGCGTGTAAAAATTCGCTATTTCAGACAGAAATAGACAAGAGTTGCACTCATGTTCTTTCTGTTATTTTATTTCATATATTTTAACAACTCTTTTTTCATAATCTTCCAGAAAAATAAGAAAATTATAAAAAACATCGTTATAGAAGTCCTTTTCAGTTTTTTTTATTGAGCGAAGTTTTCGATATCATGTTTTGAATCTCAGAAATAAAAAGTATATATATATATTTTTTTGCATTTAAACTACCACTATTTGTTTATTTAATAATGAATCAAAGAGATTTAAAAGTGAGACTACCTGCCCTTAAAGTCAGTCGCAACAGGATGACAGACGAGCCTTTAAATGGATTGGCTTTAATGCATATCCATCAAGACGTTGCAAAAATTGACGTTAATGAAGTGCTGGACATCTTTAGCAGGAAACATAAAAGAAAACTGTCTTTATTAAACATTTAATTTGTCTATTGTTTTGACACCTTCAGAAACCTTCCTATACATTGAACTTGTAGAAATAAAAATGAAGATTCTTCAAGTTTATTTCTAACATTTATTGTTGTTTTTTTTTGCCCGCCCGCCCTTTGTGCCCCTCCCAGAAAAAAAACCTGGATCCGCCCTTGTCATACATGGTAAAGTATAATTCTCATAATCAAATACAAAACATGTTAAAAGCCAATAAGTCAAATATGTCCAAAATCAACGATTCCTAAATAGAAATATTGATTTTTGAAAAATCTAAAAAAGCAGTTTTAGTTTCATAAAAATCGCGCCCAAGTCTCTACTCTCCCTGCGCCTCTGTTGAGGACTAGCGATAAACATTCAAGCATTTTGTTAGTCCTCGAGAGACATTGCAGGGCCTTAACAGAATTCAGCATATGGCTGTGGTCAGGCAGAGCATACAATAATTTTTACACAAATCTACACTATATTAATATAGGCCCTATATTATTATAGTGTGGCCCTATATATTCAAACATTCAAATCTTCTCCCTATATTATAGGGGAATGATTTGAATGTTTGAAATGGATGAACTCAAAATCTACTTCACCGATTTAAAAAGAGTCAAAGGGTCTTTAAGTCAAGAGTGAATAGGTTACTTCTAGGCAAGCGTGCTTCACTATCAACCACATCATCTTTCGATATAGTGGCCAAAAGCATCCTGCTGCATCCTCAGAACATTCTGCTGAATCCTGTTAAGGCCCTGCAGGGCTTCTGCAGTCATCTGCTTGCGTCCATCCGAGGAGGGGCCATCCGATTGTCTGAAAACATAATTTAATTTGGATTCTTAGATATTTTGAAATACAAAACATAATTATGTATCAATGGATTCTAAAGTTTTAGTCATATTTAAGTTTTTCAAAACAAATAGATAATACATACATGGTCTCCTCGCCCTCGGCACGGACGCACACGCACCATGAGTTCCTTAAAAATTAAATAAAACAAATGTTTAATCCTCCAATCAGAATAATCAAAGTCAAATATTTAATCCTTATTACAGGTTATTACAAATAATAGCCGATAGATACACTGTGTTTTAACCTTATATAATAAACTAATATAGCGTATATTATTTCTACATATAACAAAAAACTGTAGTTTGGTCTATTGGTCTCACTGGTTAAGTCCTAAGGGAATAACTCCATGTCAATTTTTAATTCTATTTATTATAATGTACAGATGTCACTAAATGATATCCATCAATAAAATAAAATAAAATGAGTGTCATGCTATGTCATTCAAAACAAGTATTAAAGAATATACTTTATTGTACACCATAAAAGTTACACATCTATTTTATAAGGAAAACTTAATTATACGGGTACAAAGGCAGTCTTATCACTGACAGCGATATATACCAGACAACCAATATCTATTTGCCCTCTATATATTTTGCCTTCTAATAACAGAAACAAATAAAATCATTGTACCTTTTGCAACATTCCAATACTATTATAAATTAAATTAAATATTTAAGACATGACAAGCATTATTAAATTAGATAAGTCAAATGATATAGCAAAAACATAAACAAATCATTGTAGTTTTGACATACAGTAGAGTCCGTTTATGACATCGAAAGGAATTGAAAAACACGTCATAATATGCGGACGTCATACAAAGCGTTTTGTGAAAAAGACACTTTTTTATTACTTAAGTATTTAAAAATTTTCCCGCCACAATGTTTTGTCGAACTTTAAAACGACTGATCCAGCTTGCAGAACAATTGAAGTCGAGAATAACAAAACGCGTGGCAAAAACATTTGTCTTTTCATGTAGGATAGGGCCGCTGACAGGTATTCCTTTGTTTCTTATGATAAAATGGGTCTGCGGTTATAGAGGGGCCTGACCCCTTCAGTTCTTCAGGATTTCAGTTTCCTTTGGACACATTTTGTAGTGGTTTGTAAGCAAGCAATAAAAATAGATCATAATAAGCGACATATCATCAAGGGAAGTCATTGTATCCGACTTTTTTATAAAGAATTTTATATGAAAACCAAACTTCGTAGTGTAATTACATCATAATAATCGGTTGGTCAATATAAGCGGAGTCATAATAAACGGATTCTACTGTAATTTATAGTGACCACCCACCACTAAGGGTTTAAATATGCACTTCTTTGGATGAACTTTAAATTACAAGGAAACAGAAAAGATAAACTAATATTAAACTGTGGTGAAAAATCTTAAATTTGAAAAGTGTATTAACGAACTTTATCCCTGACCTACGACAACCCGCAGAGCGCTCGATACCTCCCGCGCAAACCACCGCTGTCCCCGTTGTCGCCTGCGCATAATTCAACGCCCAGCGCATAGCTATCACAAATTTCGACGCTACACGTAAAGTAACTTTAGCGGAGTGGTTTAAGTAGCTACATTTCATCGCACGCCGTGACCGCTGGATCGATTCCCACTAAATACAAAAACTTTTTTAATTTGTTTATATTTGTCTAGTATTGGTACCAGACAGAACCCGCTAAAAATGAATCCCAGCGACAACAAATTCTCTCACTCTGATTCCGACTTATGTAAGGCGCTTGAATTTAGTGGCGAAAAAAAGGTGTCAGTACGCAGCAAGCGTAAACAACCGGAAAGCGAATTTACGCAGGCGCTTAATATATTATCACTAGAGTTTAAAAACACTCTGACAGAATGGCGCAAGGAGCTTGATGCACGAATCAGTACTATTTCTGATAACGTTCTAAATATTAAAGGTGAGATTGCTGCTATTACCGTGGTGACATCGGAAATTAGAAACGAAATTTCGTCTATTCGCTCGGAGCAATCTCGGCTTACGAATCAACTAACGGAACTTGGTGGAAAATACGACTGCTTATCAAGTGATTTAGCTGCTGTACAGAGCCACGTTCAATTGTTGTCTGATGAACAGACTGATTTAAAAACGCGCATCGTAAGGCAGGAGGATGACACAAAGAGCTTAATCAATGATCTCATGTTGAAAATAGACTACTTGGACCAAAATGCTAGGCAATGCAACTTGGAGCTATGTAATGTGCCTGAGAGACGCCATGAAAATCTGCTGTCTATAATAGAAAAAATAGGTTCTAAGGCCAATTTTAATATAAACATCAAGGATATTATTTCAATACATCGGGTTCCTCATGCACACCAAAATAATAGCAAACCAAAGAACATTGTCGTGAAATTGGCCTCACGTATATTGCGTGACAATTTTCTCAGCGCCTTTCGTTTATGTAAGGGCCTGACGTCCGACCAGCTGGGTATCTCAGGAACATCATTTCGCGTATACATGCATGAACATATTACGTTAAAGAGAAAACAATTATTTCGTGAATGTAAGAATGTCGCTACGTTGCATAACTTTAAATTTGTGTGGGTTAAGCATGGCACTATACTCGTCCGTGAAAAGGAACAATCGAAGTCTTTCGCCATACGATCACACCAAGAACTCAGTAAAATCAAACCAGGGGCTGCTGCCATTAGGAATGAATCTACCACTAAGAACGATTCTATCACTAGGGATGAATAAAGAACCCTATATTATAGTGTTTATTTACTTTTCAATAATGTACTTTTTAATTATATCCATAATGAATGTTGAAAACCTAGAAATATCTTGTTTGCCTAATGTAAACTTTTTCATGAATGTTGTTTTGGGATATGTTGTTCTCATGCTTTCCGTAACTTATCTTTACTCTTTCAATATTTTGCTATACGTGCATCTTCTACACTTGCTATTCTATGTAAAAGAGAGTCTTAACAATTTTACTTTATTTTTATTGCAAATTTTAATGATACCTGACTTCAAGTTGTACATCTTAAAATTGTTTAATTGTCACTATCTGCCACGAGAGGCTTATATACTTGCTCAGACTTATTTAATAATACTGTTTCGATTGTACACCTACGATTATGGCTGATAAATTAATGATATACTATCAAAATTGTAGGGGGCTTCGCACTAAACTGCATGTTCTATTTATGAATATTTTATCCAACTGCTACGATATCATAATACTTACGGAGACTTGGTTAACCCCAGAAATATTCGACTCTGAGTTTATTGATCAACGGTATTCCGTATATAGATGTGATCGGGATCGCAAGGCTACTCAAAAGAAGGATGGTGGTGGCACCCTTATAGCGATGCTGAAGGGGCTGGGATCTGTCACAATTGATTCCACTATCATATTAAACCAATACATTGAGCATGTCATTCTGCGTATCCCGAGCGCAACGAGAGGTAAGTACGATATCATATGTTCAGCATACATACCACCAAAAACACCCGAAAGTGTTTATGTTGCATATTTAGAGCTTTTGCAAGCGGTTGTTGAGAGTGTAAGTGTTCAAAATTTCTATTTGTTTGGTGATTACAATCGCCCCGACATTGATTGGTTAGCTACTGGAGGTTCAGGTTCTACCATACCAGATTTAAATAGCAGCAACTCTCCAATTTCTAGTCACATAAGAATCTTCATGTCCATTTTTAATGCCTACCAGTATAATAATATAAAAAATTCGACCGGAAAGATTTTGGATTTGGTGATTAGTAATAACGAGTGTTCTGTTATAGCACCCACTGACACACTATTAAGCTCAGACCCTTATCACCCACCCTTATGTATATTGGCTTCTTTCAATTTGGGTAACCGAGCCATGACACGTAAATCTACACAGAGGTATAATTACTATAAGGCGAATTACGAGGAAATTAATGGTGATTTGGACAAAGTTAACTGGGGCGAATTATTTCAAGGGCAGTCTGCTGAAGATGCAGTAAATACATTTTATGAAGTTATTTTTTAATTTTTATTAAACTCATGTTCCCTTAACATTGGTCAAGTCTACTAAGTACCCGGTTTGGTTTACACCATCATTTATACAAATATTTAAAAATAAAACTAAGGCGTGGTGTAAATGGAAGTCGTATCAAAATCTATCAGATTACGAACAATTTTCACTATAATATAGGTCGAGATTTCATGTTGTATCTAAAACTTGTTATAACCAATACATAAAGTCAGTTGAGGATAGCATAAAAATTAACACCAAATATTTCTGGAGTTTTATATCTAACCGTAAATCCGTAGCTTCCATTCCTTCAACTATGCATTACCAGGGACAGTCATCCAACAATCCAGACGAAATTTGTAATCTCTTTTTAAACTTCTTCCATTCTGTCTATGAGCCTTCCACTCTCAACAATGAACAGCAGCAGACCCTTGACGATGCTGAGAATAGCCGTCTCGTTAGCAATCTTGTGATCAGTATTGAACAAGTACACAGTGCTTTGAAATCCGTGGATTGTTCTAAAGGTCCGGGACCTGATGGCATCCCGCCACTATTCCTTAAAAATACCGCTAACACTTTAAGTCTTCCTCTATTTATTATTTATAATAAGTGCTTGAGCCAAGGGACTTTCCCAGAAGTGTGGAAACGAGCCAATATCACCCCTGTCCATAAATCAGGTCCTAAACACGAAGTTGAGAACTACCGTCCTATTTCCATTCTGCCGATCTTGTCAAAGCTTTTCGAGAGACTTGTCCACGATCAGCTTTATCCGATTATTCATGATCAGATTATTAAGCAACAACATGGTTTCGTCAAGAAAAGATCTACAACTACTAATCTGATTGAGTATACTGATTATTTATTCAATAATTTAGACACACGTGTACAGGTGGACTCTATTTATACTGATTTCCGTAAAACCTTTGACAAGGTCGATCATAAATTACTTTTAGGCAAAATAGCATTTAACGGAATTCGTGGCAATTTGTTCCGTTGGTTTACTTCCTATGTTACAAATAGAACGCAAAAAGTGGTGGTTAATGGTTTCCATTCTAAATCCATAACTGTTTCATCAGGGGTGCCTCAAGGCTCGATACTGGGTCCTTTGTTATTTATTATATTTATCAATGATATTGACATGTGCTTTCTTAATTCTAAATTCTTACTTTACGCAGATGACCTTAAAGTCTTTAGACCTATCAAAACTATTCTTGACTGTCAACTGCTTCAACAAGACCTCAATCGTCTTGCAGATTATTGCACTAAAAACAAACTCCAACTCAGTATTTCTAAATGTTGTTGTATTAGCTTCACTAAAAAAAAAAATATATTTAAATATCCCTATGCAATACACAGTGAAACTCTGGCAAGGGAGAGTTTGATCCGCGACCTGGGAATATTACTTGACGATAAGTTGCACTTAGACGCACATGTTAATAAAATTGTCAATAATGCTTATCGCATGTACGGCCTTGTGATGAGATCATCTACGGAGTTTAGGCACCCTAGTACATATTTATATCTCTATCGATCACTAGTTAGGTCTCAGTTGGAATATGCGGTACCTGTGTGGAATCCCTTCTACAATAAATATATTGAGTGTATAGAAAGCATACAACGTAAATTTTTAAAGTCTATGCATTATCGATGCTTAAAAAGTTGTTATCTCTCTTATAGTGAGTTACTTAGGAAATATAATCTGCTTTCTTTGAGTTCAAGGCGTACTTTTCTTGAAACTACATTTTTGTATGATTTATGCAATAACTCGTATGATTGTTTGGAAATTGGTAACAAGTTGTGTTATATAGTTCCCAGAACATGCCAGGGGCGTGAGGTGCGCGCACGACCTGTATTCGCCACTACTTCCAGTCGTACTAATGCCGGCTTGCGTGCGCCTCTTCGTCGCCTTACGAGCAATTTTAATAAAAAATTCTGCAGTTTGGATCTGTTTGCTTTACCACATGGAAAGTTTAGACTCATGTTACTTAACATACTGAAAAACTAATTGTACGGTCTCATCGCCGTACATTTTTCTGCTTACGCTGTAACCTACTTTAGACCAGCGATGCGCGTCACGATTGCGCATTATAAAAATAACCTTATTAACTAATTTAATCGTAGTAAACATACAAGTGTGTGACTATCAACAACTGAGAGAAATAATCGCCTCCGCTCAAGTACTGTAACTTACTCTCAATAAACTTAACTGCATCTTAGTGGAACGCGTTTCTCTTCACTAACTTAACTTACAAACCTTCACGACAAATTACATGTACGGACTTACAACCCGTACATTTATGGTCCTTCGAGCCTTCGCGTATCTTAGTGTGTTTGTGTCTCTTGTACGGTAGCGAATCGGTTCAGCTGGTCTCCCGGAAGAGGGTCGCCCCAGTTGGATTGAGAAGGCGCATATACCTAGCTCGAGTACAGGCACATTGAGTACCGGAACCAGCTGCAGAGACTGGGTGAGTCTTCGACTACTAGAAGAGCCGTCACCTGCAGAACTGACTTCAACTACTGGACGAGTCTTCGATTGCAAGAAGAGTCGTCAACTACTGAAACTAACTTCAACTACTGGAAGAGCCTTCGACTACTGGAAGCGCCTTCAACAATAACTAGAAGAGACTTCAAATTCTGGGAGAATCTTCAAACACGTAAGGAAAGTTATCTTGTAAACTATAAGGAAGCTATTTGTCTAACAAATCAAGATGAATAAGCTACAACTCCAGTCTACGTGTTTCGAAAACATAAAAACATTATGCAACAACTACAAAAAGGATAGCAAGACAAGAAAAACAACTGACTACTTGAACAAGCGACTGTCTTCATTAGAAGCTCAATGGATGGATTTCAATGCAAGGCACACATTGCTTTTGCAGGAAATTGAAGATAAAAACATAAACTACTTTGTGGAAGATGTCTACGGCAAGACAAAAACTATGTATGAAACGACTAGAGCCGACATTACGAGTATGTTACAACAAGTTGCAGGAGAAAGCGTCAAATTCGACCTTACGGAGTCCTCAGGGGGAGAGCTCGACGAAAAGACAAAGACGCTACTGACTAAGCAAGAATGTAACTTCAAGGCGATGGATCGTGCTATGGCTAAAATTGACTATGAAGGCCTAGCTGAAAAATGGGAACTTGAAGATCACTTGTCAATCTTGAAGTCGAAATGGGATGCTCTTGACAACACTCACTGGGAACTGGAAGCCCTACTAAAAGGATCGAATCAGACATACTATGACATGTTCTACAGCATGGAATCCAAATACGACGAAACAAGAAAACGCCTGAAAGGCAAGATATGGTCTAACGCTCATCACGAACGTTCAGCACCGAAAATCGAGATACCAGAGTTTTCAGGACACTACAGCAAGTGGACATCGTTTAAAGATCTATTCCTGGAGACCATACACAAAAACCCGTCGCTGAATAACGCACAAAAAATGCAGCATCTGAAGACCAAACTGAAAGGCGAAGCAGAAAGGCTGGTGCAACACCTGGGCATCAGCGCCAACAACTACGCTTCATGCTGGGAAATATTGAATCAACGGTACGATAACCGGCGACTACAGTTCTCAGCCTATATGAACACTATGCTACAGTTGCCTGTCATACAGAAGCCTGACGCTTACAACTTGAAGAAGCTACATGACGTAACAACGGAATGTCTAAACGGCTTGGCAAATATGGGTCTTGATACAACCGGTGGAGAATCTATGATTGTCCATGTGATGTCACTAAAACTAGACTGTGGCACATACAACGAATATATAAAAGACTTAAACGACAACAGAGAGGTACCAACACTTCATGAATTTCTAATGTTCTTAGAAAACCAGTTTACAGCGTTTGAAACCATGAAAACTTCGAAGAAAGAGGTACAGAATTCAGGAAAATCAACTGAAAACGAAAAACATACGTTTCGAAAAAACTACGATCAGAAAAAATGGCATCCGAAAACTTACCACACTTCGTATGGGCAATGCCCTCTTTGTAAAAACAATCATGTTCTAATGAAATGTCAGCAATTTGTGGACATGGATACTAAGCAACGTAACAACACAGTTGCAAAATTGCGGATATGCAAAAACTGTTTGTTCAAACACGAAAACCAGACTTGCAACTCTACAAAAACGTGTAAGGAATGCAATATGAAACATCATACGCTCTTACATTACAACAACTACAACAAAAATACACCTTCACCGAACTATGAAAATCAGCGTTCAGGTCAACGACCAAAGGAAACTGAACCAAGTTCAAACCACCTATCAACCAACGAGATGGAGGTTTTACTTACAACCGTCCAGATCAAGGTCAAATCGTTAGATGGCACTTACATCGCTCTTCGTGCGCTCGTAGACCAGGGCTCACAAGTTAATTTGATAACTGAAAATGCAGCACAACTGCTGAGGCTGCCGAGAAGCAAAATGACTGCAAAGATATCGGGAGTTGGTACTGTATCGGGCGACTGTAAAGGGCGCCTGAAGCTAACATGCAAATCAATCCACTCCGAATATACTTTCGACACTGAGGCGTTGATTATGAAGAAATTAATCAACAAACTACCAAACTACACATTTGAACGACCTGAATGGTCACACTTGCAAAACTTAAAACTGGCAGACCCAGACTACAACATTTCAAGGGCTGTTGACATACTGCTTGGAGCTGACGTATACGCAGAAATAATCCAAGACGGAATACTAAAGGGCGCACCAAAATCACCAGTTGCTCAACAGACACAGCTGGGATGGATTTTGTGTGGAAAACTAGAAACATTTAACTGTCACGTCACCCTACTCGACTTGTCCGAAATAACAAAATTTTGGGAGTGTGAAGACGTAACAAAAGCAAACACTGATCAATCTCAAGAAGATCAATGTGAAACTTACTACAAGGAAACTACTCGTCGTGGTTTAGACGGAAGATACATTGTGAAGATGCCTCTATGTTCAGATTACGAACATAAACTTGGATCATCGAAAACGATAGCAGTATCACAATTGCTGCAACTAGAAAAACGGTTTCAAAAAAATTGCCGTCTTGCATTGCTATACAAAGGGTTCCTTAAGGAATACCTGGAGCTAGGTCACATGAAACTAACAAAACCTATACAATCGTCAACGACGGAATGCTACTTACCACATCACGGAGTACTTCGAGAAGAATCTACAACCACGAAACTCAGGGTTGTCTTCAACGCATCTCAGAAAACTAACACAGGATACAGCTTGAACGCCTTACAAGAAAAAGGCCCCAACCTACAAAAAGATATCCAAGAACTTATCATAAAATGGAGAACTTACAAATACGCCTTTACAGCTGACATCGAGAAAATGTACCGATGTATCTGGCTGTCTGAGGAACAACAACATTTGCAGAAAATTATCTGGCGAACTACACAGTCAGAGAAGCTGCAGGAGTACCAACTTTGCACTGTCACTTATGGCACTAAGTGCGCACCGTGGCTAGCCATGAGAACCATCAAGCAACTTGCATACGATGACGGCTGCAAATACCCCACGGCTGCTAAAATACTGTTGAACGAAACTTACGTCGATGACGTCATAAGCGGCCACAACTCACTAGAAACGGCCCAGGAACTCCAGACATCTCTTATCGACATGTTAAAAGGAGCCGGGATGAACTTACGCAAGTGGTCCAGCAATGATCCAGCACTACTAGCAAACTTAAGCGATGAACAGATTTCACGCAGAACTACTTTTGACTTTAAGCAAGAGGAAACAATGAAAACCTTAGGACTAGGTTGGAATCCGCACGCCGACACATTTGTGTTTAACTGGAAATTTGAAGAAAAAGGTCGATCCGAGATAACTAAAAGGCGGCTGCTTTCTGAAATTTCGCAACTTTACGATCCACTGGGTTGGCTATCACCCATAACTATTGCGGCAAAACTACTATTTCAAGAAGTCTGGATCAACAAACTTGACTGGGATGATCAGTTACCGTCACAAATAGCAGAAAAGTGGCTGAAACTAAGAGCTGACATACCCAATGTAAAACTTATGGTAATCAAGCGCTGGGTCCGTACAACAAACAAGAAGATAGAACTATTTGGATTCTGTGACGCCAGTGAAAAGGCTTACTCTTGCGTGGTATACAGCTGCGTCAGAGAAGAAACAAACAAGTCAACAATAACATTACTCGCTGCTAAAACAAGAGTGGCGCCGCTATCACAAACGATCACATTACCGAAACTTGAACTTTGTGGCGCACTCTTACTATCGCAACTCATCGAAAAAATCAGAGACGCCCTGAATGGCTTCGACATAACTACAAGCGTTTGGTGCGATTCCCAAGTGGTCCTGGCTTGGATACAGGGGGACACATCCAAAAGGGAAAAATACGTCGCTAACCGGGTTGAAAAAATAAGACAAATCATACCAGCCGAGCAATGGCGTTATGTGAAGTCACAAGAAAACCCTGCAGACTGCGCATCAAGAGGCATGCTACCCACCAAGCTACAAACTTTCAGTCTGTGGTGGGAAGGTCCTACATTTCTGCCTAGCTTCCAAGAACAAAGTCGTGAAGAAAACGTAACATGCACATTTACTACGAACATAGGCAGCGTTTGCCAAGCAAAATCAAACTCGACGAACAAAGAAAACAATAATTGTATTCATAATTTATTAACTAATTGCAGTTCATTGACCAAAGTGAACAGAATTGCAGCATGGATACAACGATTCATTGCAAATACAAGAAACAAGGCCAAACGTGACACCGGATGCCTTACTTTGTGCGAATTAAGCAGTGCAAAAGAACAAATAATAAAATATGTGCAACAAACGGAACTTGCGCAAGAATACAAACAACTTCAAACTACTAAAACTATTTCTACTAAAAGTTACATTTTCAAACTTACGCCATATCTGGACAACAAAGGCATCATCCGAGTCGGTGGTCGACTGAACCACTCTGTTCTACCTTTCGAGATGAAGAACCCAATCATCCTACCTAAGAGTGGACGACTTACTGAGTTGGTGATTCATCAAGCTCATCTGACGACTTTACACGGAGGAGCCAGATTAACTTTAGCGCACATCCGACAACGGTACTGGATCGTTGGCGGCAACAGAGCAGTAAAAGCTGAACTACGGCGCTGTGTGCGTTGCCACCGCTACAACCCATCGGAGTTAAACCAACTCATGGGAGAACTACCACCACAACGTGTGACACCATCGCGACCGTTCACCCACACAGGAGTTGACTTCACAGGACACGTGGAAGTCAAACTTAACAAAGGAAAGGGAGTGCGGACCTCAAAGGGTTACATATGCATATTCGTGTGCATGGTAACTAAGGCTGTACACATCGAACTCGCATCGGACTTAAGCACCGAAACATTCATAGCAGCCTTCCAGAGAATGTGCTCCAGGCGCGGTACACCAGGTCACGTCTACTCGGACTGTGGTACAAACTTTATCGGCGCATCAAGATTGCTTCAGAAAGAGTTTGAAGACTTCAAGCAAATCTTATCGCCAGACTTCTTCAATAGTATTGCTGACATGGGAGTACAATGGCACTTCAATGCACCCGCTTGGCCAACCGCTGGTGGACTATGGGAAGCAGCGGTCAAGTCGATGAAGTATCACCTTCGTCGGGTGCTAGGAGACCAAAAAACTGACGTACGAGGAGTTTACTACCTTGCTTGCGAACATAGAAGCATGCATGAACTCCAGGCCACTTTGCCAGCTTACTGAGGACCCCGAAGAATTCTATAACTATCTGACACCAGGTCACTTTCTAACGGGGGGACCAACAATGTCTCTACCACGAGCAGACTACAACGAAAAACATAACATAGATCTACGCCGACGATGGCAGCTAACTGAACACATGTACCAACAATTTTGGAAGAATTGGTCAAACGACTATTCTAACACAACTTCAAAGGCGCAGCAAATGGAACAATCTTAAGAAAAACCTCAACGAGGGGGACATCGTACTAGTCCGGGACAACAATTTGCCGCCAGGAAAATGGGCCATGGGACGGGTGCTGAAATTACACCCTGGAGCCGACGGATACGTTCGAGTGACAACCCTGAAAACACAAACCGGTGTCATCAAACGACCAATTGTGAAACTATCTGCTCTACCCATCGAAACTACTTGCAACAGAGATAGTGAAGAATGTCAGACGGACTTACAAAACGCTGACAAAACTAAAAGACCTACCACAACAAAACAGTCAACGAAAAAATGTCTTACAAACATTTTGATGTGTATTTTCACAATGTTGATATTCGTGAATGGATCATATGGTACGCAACAAAGGTCAGGAACTCAGATTACAAACCTGGAACCCGAGCGGCCGATTTATTATGACACCATAGGAAAAATTGAACTCATTCACGACGAATGGACTTTGCTTACGTACTACAATCTAACTAACTACTGGCAAGGCGTTCAAAACATTGAAAACTACGTCAACGGTGTAAATAGCTTATGCCAGAAAATCCATCAAAGCTATTGCCAAGCTACGACAGATCAACTTTCACACGAGATGGAACTAATCAACTTCTACAATACGATCCTGCTGGCCCCGCACAAGCATTTATCAACACGCAAAAAACGCGGCTTAATCGACGGAGTAGGCATGGTAGCAAACAGCTTATTCGGCGTCTTAGACCAGAGATTTGCTGACAAATATCACCAAGATATTGATGCCATTCAACGCAACGAAAACTATTTACGCGAACTCGCAAAAAACCAAACGTCAATTATGCAACTACAAAACGATGTTTTGAAAAAAAACGATGAAAACATTAAATTACAATGCAAAATGATAGAACGCTTCATGAATGAAACTAAGTCGAATTTGGGCAACATTGAAACCGAAACACAAATAATGATGGCTACAAGCTACTTCAACTCCGCTTCGCTCACAGCATCATTACTATTACGAAATCTTAAAGAAATTCAAACAATGCTCCTAAACACCCTCACGAATGTCTACAGTGGGCACATGGACGTGCACTTGATATCACCAGTCAGCCTAGTCAAACAAATGGAAGACATAGCCGGCAAACTGCCGAGAACTCTGACACTACCGACGACCAACATCAAACAAGATATCAAAGAACTTTACAAACTGCTCTACGTGAAAGCACGAATAACAAAAAACTACTTTATGTTCGAAGTTCACATTCCGTTGATCTCGGACGAGGACTTCACCTACTACCGGGCTATTGCTATACCTTTTAAAACTGAGGAAAAATTCAAATTGATGCAGTTATCGTCAGAGTACATCGCCGTGAACTTTGAAAAGAAGTCTTACATCTCATTAAAGGATGAAGACTTCAAGCAATGTACCAAAAGACAAAAAGATAATTTTATTTGCAACGCAAACATACCAGTGTTCAACTTACAGAACAAGAATGCACCTTGCGAAGCAAAACTACTGGGTCATCGGGTAACTACGTCGCCATGCAACGTCGTCAGTGTGTCATGCGACGAGGCATGGATCAAATTGCAAGAATCAAACAGCTGGCTGGTTGTTTGTTGCGGAAGATGCGAATTACGTACTGTTTGTGATAACGACGTAACTTCGCAAACTATCACATCAGCGGCTATTGTAACTTTGAGTCAAGGATGTGTTCTGCAGTCAAAAGAGCTCACCATCACTTCACACAATCAGTACAATAGTAACCTCAACGTAAACTACGACATGCATGTACCGAACTTGAACTCGTCGATTAATAACATTGTCAACACAACACTACACGGCTCTCAAGACGAACTCTTCACTCTCAAGAAAAACGACTTCACAGTAATCGACAAGAAACTACGGTTCCAACAAGAGAACGAGCCACAACTACCATCCACCATCACACAGCATGATATTCACCAATATGCAATTAGTTACCTTTTACTTACAATTGCTGTCATCACGTGTCTGGGGATCGTCACAAGAAAATACTGCGTACGGCTCAGGAAACGACTTCCGAGGACAACAAATACGAAGCCAAAACATGAAGACATCGAACTTCAGCCAATGGGACCTCGACAGCAGACTGCCAGAGACGAAAACCAGCAGGCGCGCGACCACGTCTGCCACACTCAACCTCAAGGGCATCGAGACAACATTGCCTTTACTTTTGATTAATTGTATACTTACTTTAACATTAAGCCTTAACTTTGTACAGGCGGTTCTTTCTCTCTCTTTACTCATCTTAACTTCTTTAGGGGTTGCCAATATGTACGGTCTCATCGCCGTACATTTTTCTGCTTACGCTGTAACCTACTTTAGACCAGCGATGCGCGTCACGATTGCGCATTATAAAAATAACCTTATTAACTAATTTAATCGTAGTAAACATACAAGTGTGTGACTATCAACAACTGAGAGAAATAATCGCCTCCGCTCAAGTACTGTAACTTACTCTCAATAAACTTAACTGCATCTTAGTGGAACGCGTTTCTCTTCACTAACTTAACTTACAAACCTTCACGACAAATTACATGTACGGACTTACAACCCGTACACTAATAGTTATGATAATGTTGTTCCACTTATGCGACACTATCGATGGCTTTATGTTTTGTTTTGTTGATACTTTACTATTGATATTCCTCTTTTTTATTTATTGTTTACAACGCAAATCTTAAAATTTACCAAAATGTCTCATTGTTATCTGTGGAGAACGTGGTTGATTTCACATTTGTATCACTTCTGTATCCTATATTTGTGTAATTCTTAATGTGTAATTGTTTGTTTTCCCGAATAAATAAAATAAAATAAAATAAAATAAATTAACGGTGTTGAGATAGACCAAATAAAAAATGCAGGTATTACTACAACTTTAAAATCATATGTGTCTATGAACGAGGGGGAAAGTAAGGCTGCTGCTATATGGGGTTGGAGTCTGAACGGAGTTAACGATAATGATGGCATTTTTAATGCCCTTATACCCCTAAATAAAGTTTTAGGATTTGCGGAAGATTATAATAAAATTATAATCAACTGTAAACATGAACTTATACTCAAAAGAAGCAGTTCAAACCTTAACAGTGTTACACTTGATAATAATGACTCCATTGAAATAAATATGAAGAGACTCCAATGGCGTGTGCCTCATATAAAAGTTTCAGATCGGGAAAGGTTAACTTTACTTAAACATTTAGAAAAGGATCGTCCTATACAAATTGCTTTTAGAAATTGGGACTTATACGAATACCCTTTGTTACCTAGAACTACAAAACATTCCTGGGTTGTGAAGACTGCTTCACAACTCGAAAAACCAAGGTATGTGATCTTTGGTTTGCAGACAAATAGAAAAAATATTAAAACTAGAGACTGTTCAATATTTGACCATAGTAAATTAACTAATGTTACTCTTTTTCTAAATTCTCAATATTATCCATACGAAATTTTATTTACCAAAATAATTACCAAAATTTTCTGAAGATAAGTATTATATATTATACGAAATGTTTACCCAATTTCGCCAGTCTTATTATAACACTCGATCTGAACCGATGCTTGATTTGCACGAATTTAAAGACAAAGCTCCTTTATTTGTAATTGATTGCTCAAGACAAAACGAAGCTTTGAAATCTGGGGCTGTAGATGTGAGACTGGAAATAGAAAGTTCGGAAGATATACCAGAAAATACATCTGCCTATTGTCTAATCATCAACGATCGTTTATTTGAATATAAACCCTTAACTGGTATTGTAAAGAAATTATTATGAACGCTATTGTCGATGTGCAAGGGTTTAAGACGGAAAGTAACGAGTTTGTCGTTAAAGAAATAGCAATAGCATGTGGAAATCAAGTTATTGTATTATTAATCAAACCACCATTCCCATTTCACAATCTTACAAAAAAAGAAAGACTGCAAGTAAGTTGGATAGAGAGAAAAAGAAAAATTTTCTGGAAAGAGGGTTTTATACCATATTTTAACTTACATCGATATATTGTACCTTATCTGGAAGATAAAAACATTTACGTTAAAGGACGTGAAAAAATATCGTGGTTAAGAAACATTGTAAAACATGATAAAATATATAATTTAGAAGATAAGAACTGTCCTCGTTTACAAAAAATATTTGATGATTATAGAATGTCAAATAATATATTTAGTTGTATGTATCATTCGAATGTATGTGCTTTAAAAAATGTTACTTGTTTAAAAAAGTGGATTGAACATAAAAGTATTTTTAACAGTAATTTAGAAGATAAGGATAATATGATGATGGATATGAATAAAGGTTTTTGAGTAAATGTTTTCTTGTTTTTTTTTCCTATCAAATACTTGAGAAACAGACTACCACAACGAGCTGTGCTCTAATATTCCAAAGATACCAAAAAAAAAAAAAGTCATTAGGTAAGTCCGACCGCTCTCCGTAAGGTATGACTCGCAGCACATATTGATAAATTGACAACCCCAGATACAAGACTTCATTATACTTTCACACATATCCGTATCAAGACTCTTGATTGAAAATTCAAGAAAATGATTCAAAATTATTCCAGCCCGCGATATGAAATATATAATGTACATAAAATTCGATTATGTTCATTCAGACATTATTGGGCTACAGTAGATTCAAAGCGAAGATTGGTGATGGAAATGGCTGATGCAGGTTTTTTTTACTGTGGAAGTGGCCTAAACGATAAAGTTATGTGTTTTTCGTGTGGAGGTGTTATCGAAGATTGGGAGTATTACAATGATCCTTGGATGCAACATGCAATATTTTTTTCTGATTGCTTTTATTTAAATTCTGTAAAAGGAACAGATTATGTTGACAAATCAAAACGTCTATTTTTTAAAGAAACAAAAATATAAAATTATTCTAAAGTAGAGGGGATAGATCGATTGTCTGCTGAATAAGCTACTTAATGCATTGCAATAACAATGGAGTCCCAAGTAACTATAAATTTACTTAAAGCCATTTTATGGGACATTCGATTCCTACAATTGAAGTTAAAAGGTTGAATCATAAACCGAATAAACAATTTAAAAATAAATTAAATTGTTATTCAATTTATATTAGCTACAATGCAAGATTCAGTGAAATACACTTCTGAAGGCATTTCTAAACTAATTTTGAAGAATGCCAGTGGTGAGATTCTATTTACTCAAGACATGACTGACCAGAAAATAATGAACACCAGTTCATCAAAATGTCAGGACAATACAAACAAGACCGAGCAAAACTCAGTAAAATCCACCTTTGAAAATACGCGATATTTCACACTAAAGAGTGATCACAATAAGCTCCTTACATTTGTTCGAGTTGGCAATGTACATCCTGGTTGTGAAGAATCGGCTGTAAGGTCAAATCCTCAACCTGTCATTAAATGAGTAACAAGAAGAATAATGCGCGATATAGTGTTGCCTGATTCAGAAGACATTCTATGCTACCAGATGCTGCCAGAAGATGAAATTCCTTTTATTTAAATCAGGTTGGAAAAACATTTCAATTCTAATCAGATGAATAGTGATATCTGAGATTGAATAGATATAAAGCGATGCAGTTGAAAACTTGGCTGTTTGAATAGATGAAAAGTGTAAATTGGGGGCTTCTAGATCAGATCGCAAGATCTGATCTAGAAACCCCAATTTACAACTACTAGCCGTTTATATACCACACCACGCGGTGATAAGAAATGATAAGACCACGACTAAGGTTCGTGTTGTTTTTAACGCTTCAGAAAGGAATAAGAACGGAGTGTCACTAAACGACACCCTAATGGTAGGACCAACGGTGCAAGCAGATTTAAGACACACGGTCATGAGATGGAGAATGCACGTTATTGGTATAGTGGCGGACATAATTAAAATGTATCGTCAAGTTAGAGTGGCCGATGAAGATGCTATCTTCCAGCGAATACTCTGGCGAGACGATCCTGAAAAGCCAATCAGAGATTATGAGCTGATAACGGTGACCTTCGGGACAGCATCTGCACCATACCAAGCAGTTAGATCGCTCTAGCAGCTCTCATATGATGAAGGAGACAAATGCCCACTTGCAGCAGACAGAGTGTTAAATTGTTTTTATATGGACGATTTAATGACTGGATGTAACAACATCGAGGAATGTGTAGAAATCTGTAATCAAATGGTAAAACTATTAGAAAAAGGAGGATTTACGTTACAGAAATGGAACAGCAACAATCAGCAATTATTAGATAAAATAGGTTATATGGGTAGGAATGAAGGCATTCTGCAAACGGGTCAAAAGGGAATAAAAAATGAGGACATTAAAAACAAGGACAAACAGGACATGATAGTAAAGGAAAAGGAACAAAATAATAAGGACAGAGAAATTAAACTAGATAGTACTACAAAAATATTAGGACTAACCTGGAACCGCCATGAAGATTCCTTTCAGTACGCAGTAAATCTCCAACCGCTGACGACGGCACCCGTATCAAAAAGATCTATAGTATCAGACATAGCGCGTTTGTTCGACCCATTAGGATGGTTAGCTCCTAGTGTGGTTGTAGCAAAGGTGTTCATCCAGAAGTTATGGCTCGCAGGTGTTAGTTGGGATGAGGAATTAACTACGGAATTAAAAACTGAGTGGACTACTTACCGTGAAGAGTTAAAGTTGCTTGCCAAGGTTCGAATACGTCGTTGGCTTGGGACTAGTTCAACTGATGAACTGGAACTGCAAGGTTTTAGTGACGCCTCGAAAGCAGCATACTCAGCAGTCGTTTACTTGCGGGTAATTGATACCACAGGCAAAGAGCATGTTTCATTACTGGTTGCGAAAACAAGAGTTGCCCCAATCAAATAAGTCAGCATTCCACGATTGGAGTTATGTGGAGCAGTACTCTTAGCCAAGCTATTAACAGAGTCTGCAGAGGTCTTAAATATACCAAAGCAAAAGATTTCAGCGTGGACTGATTCGACAGTAGTGCTAACATGGCTTAACAGCCATCATAGCCGGTGGAAAACGTTTGTTGCGAATCGGACTGCTGAAATATTGGGTACAATGAGTTCATCTCAATGGTTTCACGTGTCGACCAAGGAAAATCCAGCAGATTGCGCTTCAAGGGGAATACTACCCAGTTCATTGGTCAGCAATGAGTTGTGGTTTTCTGGACCGCCATTCCTGAAAAACAAAATAATCGAGTACAAAAGGCCAAAGGATTTAAAAATAGATTTAGAGCAAACAATAACGGCTCATACAGCTGTAATTCCAGAGCATGTAGTCCTAGAAAATTATTCTAGTCTGCGCAAACTAGTTAGAGTAGTTGCGTATTGCCGACGATTTTTAAAGAAGGACAAATACAATAGTACATATTTAAAGGATCCAGAAATAGAAGCAGCATTAGAAACCTGTATAAAGAAGACACAAACAGACATATTTACAACAGAATATACACAGTTAAAAGAAAAAGGGTATTTAAATATCAAATCTAGCAAACTGAAGTCACTTTGCCCCTTTCTTGACCCAAAAGGTATCATAAGAGTTCGAGGACGACTTGCAAAGGAACTGGATGAAGATTCGAAACATCCGATTGTCCTACCACATTCTAGCCATCTGACTCGTCTTATAGTTGCAGATGCGCATGAGAAAACACTGCATGGTGGTCCTCAGTTGCTGACAAACTTTTTAAGGTCAACCTATTGGATAATAGGTGCTAGATCGCTAATCCAGCAATATGTTCGCAAATGTGTTATTTGTGCAAAACAGAGGGCTAGCGTCAGAAACCAACTGATGGGTGATCTTCCATCAGTCCGATGTAGACCAGCAAGACCATTTTTGCATAGCGGAGTGGATTATGCTGGACCCATAAGCATAAGAACGACAAAAGGCCGTGGTCATAATTCATACAAAGGCTATATATGCCTTTTCGTTTGTATGTCCACCCGCGCTCTTTACTTAGAAGTCGTCAGTGATATGAGCACACAGGCATTTTTAGCAGCCTTTCGGCGATTTGTTTCGAGGCGAGGTCACTGTGCTAAATTGTGGAGCGATAACGGTACCAACTTTGTTGGTGCCTCCCGAGAGTTAAAACAATTGGCCTCTTTACAGCCAGCAATAGCAGAACACCTTGAAGCAAACAATACTGAGTGGCATTTTATACCGCCTCATGCACCCAATTTCGGTGGACTTTGGGAAGCAGGTGTTAAATCCACAAAGTTTCACCTTAAAAGAGTAATCGGCGACTCAACCCTTACATACGAGGAAATGTCTACACTCCTCAACCAAGTGGAAGCATGCTTAAATTCGCGACCGATAAGCGTTATTAACTTTACTGATCCTGGTGAACCCCTGCCGTTAACCCCTGGGCATTTTCTAATCGGCGAACCATAGTTAATGTGCCAGATAAAAATTATGAAAGTTCAAATGTAAATTATTTGACTCGGTGGCAATTAGTTCAACGAATGATGCAGTCTTTTTGGAAACGATGGTCCCACGAGTATTTGTCTAATCTTATGAACAGATACAAATGGTCTTCCCAAGTTCCAGAGCCCAATGACTGAATGAATGTTGAATGAATATTACTATCATCAGTCACTATTCATTAATAGTGACTGATGATGTGATAGTAATATTTATTACAGAGAGGAGGCCTGTGTCTCAGTAATGGGAACATTTTCCCACTGCTGAGACACAGGCCTCCTCTCCCTGAGAGGGAATGGGCTGTAACCAACAACGCGGGCCCAGTGCGGGTTGGTGGATGCACATATCTTCGAATATTTGGTTCTAGGACATGCCGGTTTCCTCACGATGTTTTCCTTCACCGTTTTGAGAGCAGTGGTGAAGAAATAATTTACACAAAGTAAAGCGCCTGCCTGGGCTCGAACCCACGACCTACAACTTGTAAGTCAAGCTAATGACATACTACCCAAAAACCATGAAAATGACACCCATGACGAAAAGATGTCAAATTTTTGTCGGCGCCAACTTGTATTTTGGTTTTGAGCCCGTATTTGATATAAGCGTCCCCAAAATCTATAAAAATGACATCCATGACGAAAATTTGACTAATTTTTGTCGGCGCCATCTTGTATTTTGGTTTTGACCCCATATTCGATATAAGCGAACCCAAAAACCATGACAATGTCACCGATGACGAAAAGATGTCAAATTTTAGTCGGCGCCATCTTGTATTTTGGTTTTGACCCCGTAATCGATAAAAGCGACCCCAATAACCATGAAAATGACACCCATGTCGAAAAGCGGCCATTTTTTCGTCGGCGCCATTTTGTATTTTGGTTTTGGTCCCGTATTTGTCATACATACATACATACAAACCGGTTAAAATCATAAATTTCCTCCCACCCATCCACTTCTAAACTTATATTCTTATATTCGATATAAGCGACCCCAAAAACTATGACAATGACACCCATGACGAAAAGATGACAAATTTTAGTCGGCGCCATCTTGTATTTTGGTTTTGACTCCATATTCGATATAAGCGAACCCAAAAACCATGACAATGTCACCGATGACGAAAAGATGTCAAATTTTAGTCGGCGCCATCTTTTATTTTGGTTTTGACCCCGTAATCGATAAAAGCGACCCCAATAACCATGAAAATGACACCCATGTCGAAATGCGGCCATTTTTTCGTCGGCGCCATTTTGTATTTTGGTTTTGGTCCCGTATTTGTCATACATACATACATACAAACCGGTTAAAATCATAAATCTCCTCCCACCCATCCACTTCTAAACTTCCCCGTCGGCAGCTTAACCTTACCCATCCAAATCCTAACCTTACTCAGAGCTGTTTAAACCCACCCATCCATTTCTCAACCTTGTCAACAACTGCTTAACACCAACTATTCAAATCCCGATCTTACCCAAAAAAAATTCCAAATCACATTCTAATAATAATAGGAAACTCAAAAATACGGCATACGTCCGATAAAATATCAACTCATTTCGGTCACGACGAGGACGGTACTCACACGCATGCACACTACAATCTATCTATTACTTTTATCGTATTTATTTCCTGCGAGAAAGCGATACGCCCGTCCTTCCATGAGCGCTTCTGAGCGCGGAATAATGAGCGGCGGGTACAAAATGTATGAAGACGTCGGCAAGAGATTTTATTTTAGCTAATAATTAAAAAATATAATTATTTGGGTGAAAAATAATTAGCTGAACCTGTAAAGGACTATATATACCGCAATTTTTTATAATTTTGAAGATAAAATATGCTGTAAATTTACCTAAACTGGAACCTATTGGGACCCTACTTTTTTTAATTTTTTGCGATTATTGTGATGGGCAAAACGTATTTGTGCGAAAATTTTGTATGATGTCATACAATTTTTCTGATGCATATCTGGAGCTGAATATATTATCTTTAAATTAAGACCATGATATCATCACATCGGTGATTGCTTATACATTAAAATGGTACCTCAAAAGTACTGTTATTTGTAGAAAAATGTAATAGCGTCCTTAAAGAAGGTGATCAATAAAAAGGTTATGAACCGAATTAAACATAGAGCAACACGGACCACCGGCGTGCCGGAGGGGAGTAGCCATAGCGTTTTTTCGCGATACAAAACTGTCTGTCATTTTTTGCGGGGGGAAATCTGCTCTACCCACACTTTAACAAATTCTCACACAAAAATAATCGTCTGTTACTACGAAACTCACACTTAAAAATTTAAAAATACACTAACAATTTTACATACACATGGATACATTCTGTGTCATGACAGTATAATGATATGACGCAACTACACTGACAAGTTGCTTACAGCCGTGGTTGTAACTAATGTCGATACGCATTATCGATAAATTCAAGAACTCGGTTCGGGATATACGGTTTAAAAAGTGATACAAAGTTAGAGTGTTATAAAGATTGACTTTATTTATTATGAACTACAATAATTATCATCTATCAAATAAACTTAATGTTAATTTTAAAAACCAGTGATAGTTGTATCTATCACTGGTTTTTAATAGATTAGTTTTGTATAAATATGACAAATACATTTTAAAAAAGTAAATTTTTCCATTATTAATATTGCCAGTTCCAAATTATGATTTGTAAAATCATTTTTGTGTAAATGGTAACTAATAGAGGAAAACAAGTCTTTGCCAATAAACTTTTTATGGCATGTGTCACGATTTCATGTGTAGTACAAGATCGTGTAGGTTTATTGTCGTCACTTAAACGTCGTCTTATTTCTTTTTCACAAATCCGGCCATAAAAGAATTACCTATTTTGAAGTAAAAAATAACTGTCCTCTGCTTTTTTGGAGTATTAAACTTTTTTCATCAATCGGCCCAAGCAAACCTTTTATGCACGTATTGCATTTTTTTTTTTTGATTTCGAGGAAATAACAAATCCAGCTATGTATTCTACAACTTTCTCGGCAAAAGGGGAAAAAAAGTTAGAGCTTCAATCTCATCAATTAAATCTATACCAATACCAATATTATAAAGAGGAAAGATTTTTTTGTTTGTTTGTTTGTACCGAAAAGGCTCCGAAACTACTGGACCGATTTCAAAAATTATTTCACCTATGGAAAGCTACATTATTTCCGAGTAACATAGGATATAATTTTGACGGGAGCGAAGCCGCGGGGGTCAGCTAGTCGTTAATAAAATTGGTAAAATTGACTTCTTCTCTTCTTGATGTGCAATTTAGTACCAATTTTTTTCCAATGGAAAAGAGTTTCGAGTTTGTGCCGCTTCCAGTTTGGTTAATTCTGTATTAACAAGTATTTCTTATTAAATTGCTTCAAACTGAGAGCTTGAGGGATTATCGCAACAACCACCATGACTTCTTACAATCTAAAAAAGAGTTTGATGTGATCTTGACTTATCCTGTGGAGTGGCATATATTTCAGGCCATTTTGTTGGTTTTGTATTATATCTTGGAAGATAGACTTGGTACTCTTAATACAGATCAAAATGCCCAAAAACTTGTGTATCGTGGTGAATCAATTTTTATTTTTTTCTAATACGGTAGTTTGCAATTTATTTGCAACTAAGCAGCAACCTAGTTCTGTGGTCATCGCTAAATTTGCTTTTCGCCTTCACACGTTAATGCTTTTATTTCCACTCCAGTTTCATGTACTAATTCAAAGGCTTTAGGTACAAGCTGAGCTTTTAACTTAGCACATGTGCCTTTAACAAAAAAATATCCGATTGGGACTTTCCATGGAGTATTAATGCCTACTAATAGAAATACTAGGACATCTGTTGTTTCATCTGTATTATTTGTTAATAAATCAAAACCATAATCAACGTACCCGAATCGTCTATCACCATTCGGACTATCATGTGGTTGTGTCTGTACATTAAAATAAAGCTTACAATAAATAAATCAGAAAACTCAATCTCAAAAATGTCTCTGTATGGATATAGACTCCTTTGCCTTGACCATTTTTATCGATAACTATCTACAAACAAACCGGTACCAACACTATCGCTCGGTGACAGACGACTACTCGGAAACAGACTCGGATCAGTTGCTCGACCGATCCGCATATTGCATGAGGGCGAGCGGCCTGTTGATTTTTAAGTTTTATAGAAGTAAATAGTAATAATGTGATTAAAAATTGCTTACATATGAAAGATAACGCCATCTTATTGTAAATTTGTCGTGGCAGATCTCTTTTTGCAGCAAAAAACAGAACAATTCGGCATTTTTTTAGGACGTCGATTCATTCGCGCAACTAGATTTAGTCTACTGAGCAGTGCGGCTGCAACTAGTTTTATTGTACGCATAGGACCACGTGGACTTGTACTTTGACAGAGGGGAATGCCTGCGTATGGCTACTCCCCTCCGGTTCGCCGGTGGTCCGTGTTGCTCTATGGAATTAAATACTTAAGAATTAATGATAAAACTTCTTGGAATGCTATGTTTGGTATAAAGAATATTACTAGGATTGTGGCAAGGAAGAATGCCCATTATATATGCCTTTGTCGTAACATGGTACTAGGAAATTTACATTGTGATCACATTAAGCAATACAATTTAGTTAAATGCAAGTTTTGGAAGTTTTTTAGAAAGAAGTTTAGGTATAATAGGGTGTTGTAAATAATTGATTATTTATGATTGTTGTAATGTAATTTATATTTTGTGCTTTTATTAACTAATGTTTTCTTTTCATGTCGTGTAAATGAATACGGTCCAACCTAAAAGGAATTTGCGATGCGCGCTGGGCATCGAAAGAAACAATTATTTGAATATTCTATCTGTATATGTTTTGATGAAATTAAATACTCCCCTGTCTTGTTTAAATTTACTGAATAGGATTAGCTTTTGAAATTGCAGACGAAGTCCAAATACAAATCCATAAGGACTAAGTCTGCAACGGTCAAACATTATTAGAAAAGTCTTTTAAGCCCCTATGGCAAATAATTGCTATGAAATCATAGATGTCATTTTAAGAAATGGTTTGATACATAGTCCCACAGATAATACAAAAAAAGACAGTGTCAAAACCTTGTCAAAAGTAAAGCATAGTTTTCATTATAAGAATTGGTTGACATATAGTGCCATAAACAACATAATAAAGCACACTGTTCACACCAGGATTAAATTAAATTAGAGTCCATTTCACATAAGAATTCCCCTGGGAGTGGCGCTTCAGTCGCCTTCAACATTCTAAAATAAGCTCTATTACTATAGAAATAAGCAAACCACATTTAAGTTCCAATAATATTCCGTGGGACTTCATATATGACGCAGACTTTATACTCTATGCACCGTTTTAGCCACAGATAAGTAAGGCCGGACCATAGATTGGTTTAGTTATGTAAAGATATAAGGTCCATTATAGATGGATAGAAAATTGGCAAAAATGAGAATTAGGCCTAGAATAGATACATGTAAATAGATTAAAACCTTTTAATGTTAGAATAGAATAGATAAGAATAGGTTATGGTTATTAAGGTTTCCATAGAATAAGGCCCGTTGTCAATAAAAAAAATATGAATGACAACTATCAAATTTGACTTAATGAAGTTAATAGGGATGGGAAAGTAGAAAAATGTATCGATAGTTTTCTTGTCGAAATTTTCAAATAGTATCGATAGATATAATAAAATTATTTATTTCCGTTGCATGAGCTGTTGATGTGCTGATGGGTGTATGCCGCTGGGCGAAGAAGAGGCTGGCCACATTAACTATGCATCGAAGAAACGACTATTTATATAATGAGCAAGTTCGTATAGGTAGAATTTTAACCAGGCCAATTGGTGATAAAATACAATATAAGAGGAATAGTCATCGGTCCAGTTGATGACTGTTGTTTAAAAAAGTAAATATATTTATGATAATAAGCCCTGGTGTAAGTTCTATGAATAGAATTTAAATTCGATGCGATCCAGCCTTTCCTTCTCTGGCCTGATAAACGCACGAGATCGAAATATTGTATCATATCTGAATTTTTGAATTTAAACCCCATCCGGGTCGATGTGAGTTGACGCATCATTCTTATTAGTGTTGGGAGGACGCCTTGTACCTTTTTCAGAGGTTTTGGCCAAGGAGGTTCAAGCATGACGGCGTTGATTTGTTAGTGCGTATGTGCACGTCAGCTGAAGTTTAAAGCAAATATCGGAGCATCCGATAACTCGTTTGTCATGATTAAGCCTTCCCCTTTTAAGGGTCGTACCTCAATTGTACTTTGATTCCTCTGTAAGGTAAATGTTCGGGTTAGGATAAGGTAGGATTCATATATCCTTTCAAGACTTAGAATAGAAGCACTTCATATGATTCTGTGCGTCTATTCGTAGGGGCGTAGCTCATGTGAGGACTCACCACTTGAGAAGGCAACCTACTTGCCTATTAAAACACTGGCAATATTTATTACTTGAAAGATGTATGAATTTCGAACAGAGAATAGCTGTAGATGTTTTTTGTTAAGTTTGAATGTGAGAGAATTGGATTGAAGCCGCCCAAAGGCGGGCGTATTGTAAATTCTTACTAAATATATAAAATATAAAGTTATTTCTATGTTTAATTGTTGCTCTCCCTGTCTACCCTCTTTACAGTACTGATCAGACAAATATCATATTTATAAGGTTTCTCACCAGTGTGTGAACGAATGTGTCTTTTTAAATCACTTTGATTACCAAAACTGTTCTGACAAATATTACATTTATATTGTCTAACTTAAGCATATACATTATTGTGTCCTAAGCTTTGTATCTTAATATCGCTACTGGTAATACCTTTGTAATTACATATTTTACATTTGAATTCATCTTTTTTAACATAATTACAATGACTTAATGCAATACTCTCTTTTATTTTCGTTTCTACAACATCTTTATTATTACAAAAAGTACTATTAATAACTTTCAGTTTACCTTAAATAACAGTTTTACTTTCTCTTTTACTACTAATAGATTTATTTTTATAAGCCTGTTTAGTATTCTTTGAATGTGCTTTCTCGTTGTTCTTATCCTTGGGTAATATTGAATTTTTGAATTTTTCGTTTTGCACTTGTATTCTCGGTTTCTTTGATGCGGATGCACCTATTGAAATTAAAAAAAACGATAAAACTTCTATTTCGTCCAGAATTATAAAAATAAAACCAATAAAAAGTGCTATATTTTTCAAGCTCGCACTTGCATCTGCCCTTCCCCTACAAAAATCATTTGCGACACCAGCCATTCAATCAATATCATTAGCATTTGTTGTAGAGTAATTCGGTTCCAGTAACTTTAGTGGTTAAAAGCACGAGGAAAAGTACATCTTTGTTGTGGCGCATCGCCCGGCTTGGGTTACTACAGTAAAATTTATACTGTGAGAGTGGTGTCGCACTGCATCCGAGTTATGTAATGTGAAGTAGTCGTAGTACTACTACTTGTAGAAGGGATTGCGTACTAGATCCGAACTCTATCCGTCATCTACCATCTACCATCTGGAGGCTGAGAAACCAGCGCTCTTTTTCCTTATGGACACGCAGATAGCGAATCCGTCAGACGTGTCGTACTTGTCTTACCCAGGGTTCACCTTGGAGCACAATTTTAGAACACGGGCAGCCGTATGTATGTATGCCCGTGACGACATTTGCTATCGGCGTCTCCGTAACCTTGAGGACTCCAGATTCTCAACGCTCTGGGCTCTGGTGGACACATGTTTGGATAAAGTTATCTACGCCTGTGTCTACTGTTCGACAGTGGAGATCAGGAGACATCCAGGCTCACAAAGTACCTCAGTGAGGCGGCTGATGCGGCACAGCAGCGGCCTTCCGCCCAATTAGTGTTACTGGGGGACTTTAATGCCCACCACCGGGATTGGCTCTTCCCATGCCAGTGCACTGACCATGCTGGACGGGAGATGCGTAAGCTTGCGCTTGCGCTAAACCTCACCCAGCTAGTCCAGGGGGCAACGAGGGTACCGGATGTTGATTCACACACAGCGAATTGCTTGGACCTTCTGCTGACAACAGATCCGGACAGATACTCCGTGTCGATAGCTTCACCTTTGGGTAGTTCCGACCACTGTCTGGTGAAGTCTGTGTCCGTCTATTCCCCGCCCGATCCCAGCCCAAGAAGCACACGGCGGGTTTGGCGGTACAAGTCAGCAGATTGGGATGGTATGCGATTTTTCTTCGCATGCTATCCTTGGCAGCCTACTTGCTTTTCTTCGACTGATCCATCGTCGTGCGCAGACGCCGTGACCGATGTGTTGCGTCAGGGAATGAGTACTACATTCCGTTCTCTGACGTAACAATGTCCAGCGTTGACCGGCCATGGTTTGGCGCCGAATGTAGGCGCGCCGACGCGCTTAAACATGAGGCGTACCTGGCTTGGGTCGGAGCTTGATCGCGCCAGGCGAGTGACGTGGCTCGGAAGAAGAAGGCCTTCAACAGGGCTGTCAAGTCCTGCAAGCTGGTGTTGCGAAGGGCTCGGTTCGACCACATTGGCCGAATAGGGGCCAAACTTGCCTCTTACCCAGCAGGAAGTAAAGGGTTTTGGTCCCTGGCTAAGTCGGTCGAGTCGAACTTTTGCCGTCCCTCACTACCACCACTGCTGAAACCCGATGGGTCGCTGGCCCACTCCGCTGAGGAGAAAGCAATTTTATTTGCCTCTCTTTTTGCGGATTCTTCACGTCTGAATCCTGGTGACGCGCAGCCCCCTCCTTCTCCTGATGGATGCGAGACGAGTACGTCGGACATTTGTAAATGATAAATGATTTTATTTCTGTAAGTTGGTTTTTACAAACTCTTTTACATGTCGATCATATTTTTTAAAACTAGATGAGGTCGGCATTTCCTATCTGACTACTCTGAGAAGAAAGGCCGAAACAAACTCAGAGGTCACAGTCTCTTTTAAAGTCCTGACAAAACCTTGGTTAGATCATGTGAAGACCATGTAGACAGATGTCTGAAATGGTCTTTTGAGGAAAGAACCAGCCAGATTGAGTGGACCTGTCCAGTCAGTGCACGCATTTGTCAATAACCGAGCAGCTCAACTCAGAATTTTAGGAGCTCAACGATTCGACGAACAATACCAAAGAAAGGACATTCGGGTAGGCCGCATAAACTACTCAAACTGCCAGACAATGATTAAAAACTAAGATAAAATAAAAAACAAAAAAATAGATCCACATAGTCTTCACATTCACAATAATTAAAATAAAATAATATAATACTTTATAAAGTAAATATTCTTGTCATTGCAAGAAAAAAAAAAAAAAAAAAACAAACAAAATATCAAAATTAAAAACAAAATTCATGGTGCAAAATATAAAAATCAGAATTAATTGGAGCAGCTCAATCCCAAGCCTTTTTGTCCTCAACGTAATCTTTAATGGTGCCATTTTTTTTGTAAATTCTTCTGTGAGTGAGTTTCTGGCGAAAGAAAAATATGGAACGGTAAGTGATGAACAGTTTTTACCAGCGGCATTGTGTGTTTGACCTAAATTCCATCAGAAAAATGAATTTCAGCAAAAACAGTATTCCATTGTTCTCGCCGCGCCAGCCGTTGACCTTTTTTTCTCGGGAGTGTTTTGTTTAGTGATTTTGCAAAATTCTTATCAAACTATCGTTGTTATTATTCCTACACTAATTAGTAACGCCTCGGAAGCCGCTAATTGAAGTGATAACGCCGGTACTTTGATTTTAGTAGAAAACAAAAACATTTGACCCAAAAATTCACCGGGAATCGTGACGTCACAAACGATATTTCTGCGACCTTGAAACACTGGATGTGGCATACGGATTTCAGTACCTGTAATATTTTTAGGAGACTGTTTTTTGTTGTGGGTCGTTTTTTATTGCTTTCTTTCTACTTTTGGATGTGCGTTTTAATTATTTTTTTTTCAGGGTGCGCCTCGCCTGATCCGCCATCTTCGCCTGTGCGCGGGTGCGCCTCGCCTGATGCGCCATCTTCGCCTGTGCGCGGGTGCGCCTCGCCTGATCCGCCATCTTCGCCCGTTTTTTTTTTTAAACGGAAGGATTCTCGTCTAGGACGATGTCTCATTGTTCAGTTTTAATTTTGAGTCATGAGTGCAAGTACGCACAGTGCGCTCAGTACTGCGTGTCGCATCCATGTTACCGTAGATCTTTGTATTTGTTTTTTTCGTAAAATTTATCATCTTGCTGATTGTTTTTTGTAATGTTTTTTTTAGGCAACAAGCCTTTGTTTTGTGTATTTTCATTAGTAAATATCATCATCATGTACATTGTGCAATAATATTTCAAAGAAATACAATAGTACTTGCTGTGTGTCCAAATTACGAAAGGTCTTTGTTTTGTTATCATTTTCAAGTGTTTACATTGTGACTCATTGTTCGTAACCTAAACAATTGTAACACCTAAGCCCTTGTCTGCGATAAGAATGTGTTTCAAATAGCGTAATAGGATACTATACCAAGCCATGTGGCTGACAGATTTCAAGGAACCGAAATGTAAACATACCATTTTTTTTTGTCGGCGGCCGACTCAAGTACCTGGAGCATAATTTTGTAAAGATTGTGTTTTGAAAAATATGTATGGGGAGGTGTAATCTAATGATTGATTTATGTGAAATAGAGTGTTCTTTTGTAAATAAAATAAAAACTTATTGAAATAATGGTTTATTTTTTCATTTCTAACTACATTTGTACACAAAACTGGGAAAAAATCCCTTCCACTGACTTTACACATTTTTTGCAAATTTAAAATAATTCCAAACATGAAAATTCCATTTGAAACCTGATAGCTTAGTTCAATGACATTACAACAACATAAGTTTCATGTATAGCTCACATACAAAACTATCGAGATAAAGGCGTTTAAGTGGCGCGCGGCAAAACCGCGCGAAACTGCCCGGCCGGCCCCTGACACAAGGTCAGTACGGGCGATTTTGCCGCGCGACTGACGAGGGGGTATAAAACGCTTTCTGGCACAACTTACGTTTAATGAAAGATTTGAATTTATTAAGACTTAGATCTTGTACGTGGCTTGGAAGCTTATTATAAAAGCGTACACATTGACATCTAAACGAGCCACCTATCTTCTTGAGCCTTGTTGTAGGTACTACAAATTTGTGTTTGTTCCTAGTATTTATGTTATGGATATCACTGTATTTTTAAACAATTTTATATTTTTATGGGCATATAAAAGATTTTCATAAATATACTGAGAGGGCACAGTCATTACATTAATCTCCTTAAATTTCTCTCTGAGAGAGTGTCTCGGGCTTAATTTATAAATTTATCGAACAGCTCTTTTCTGCAAAACAAAGATAGTTTGGATATCGGCGGCATTTCCCCACAACAGAATACCGTACGACATTACACTATGAAAATAGCTAAAGTATACTAAACGGGCTGTCTCTATGTCAGTTAAATTACGAATTTTTCTAACAGTATATGCTGCGGAGCTTAGCTTCTTTGACAATTTATCTATATGTGGGCCCCACTGAAGCTTAGCATCCAAAGTTAAGCCTAAAAATACTGTGCTATTTTCAGGATTCAATTCTTCGCCCTTTATCAACACATCAGTTTTCACCTGCCTAACGTGAGGTAGGGTAAACTTAATGCATTTGGTTTTTTTTTCATTAAGGAGTAAATTGTTAACATTGAACCAGTGAACTAGTTTTGAGATCGCGCTATTTACTTCGTCAGTAACCAGCTGCTGACGTTTAAGTTTAAATAAAAGTGAAGTATCATCTGTAAACAACACTATATCATGGTTATCCTTTATGAGGTAAGGCAAGTCATTAATATAAATAAGAAACAAGAATGGACCAAGAATTGAGCCCTGCGGGAATCCCATTGTTACTATAGATCCGGGTGATCTTTTTCCATTCACGTCAACAGTCTGAATCCTATTACTCAAGTAAGAAGTAAGAAGATCCAGAGCGCTGTTCCGGATCCCGTAGTGGCGGAGTTTCCTGATTAGCGTTTCATGAAGAACACAATCAAATGCCTTGGACAAATCACAAAAGATTCCCAGGGCATCGCACTTATCTTCTCATGCATTATAAATATGTCCTAAAAGCTCAACATCAGTAGTTGAACGACCCCTTGTAAAACCGAACTGTTAACTATGTAATAATTTATGCTTATTAAAAAATCTTTGCAATTGCTCTAAAATTAATTTCTCAAATATTTTACTAAAAGTAGGTAGTACTGAAATAGGTCTATAATTTGTAGGGTCTGATGTACTATCTGATTTTTTTATTTTACTATTCTTCATTAGGTCAGGAAACTCCCCACAGTCGATACAATTATTAAAGATAATAGCTAAACTAGGTGTGACAACATCTATAATAGACTTAGCAACTTCTACAGAATGATCCCACAGATCAGCAGTCTTTTTAACATTTAAAGTGTGAAAGGTTTTAATTATGTCTCTAGAAGTAACATGTTCAAAAAGAAATTCCGAATCGCAGACATTAACACTTTCTTTTAGCAACGACTCAGCAATAGAAGGTGATGAGTTTAGGGATTTAGTAGTTGAAATGGGAATATCTGAAAAGGAATTTTCAAAGGCCACTGCGACTTGTGAGTCTGATTTTATGATGTTGTCATTAATAGACAGGCTGTAGTCAGTATTTCGGTTACTAGATCTTCCCGTTTCACTATTAATAATATTCCAAGTTGTTTTAATAACATTACTACTGTTTTTAATCTTTGAACTCAAATAATGCGACTTGGCCAAACAACAAACTTTTTTAAATAATTTTGAATAATTTCTAACATATAAATTAAATTCAGCAGTGTTTACATAAATCCTTTCACTGTACAGCTCATAAAGCCGTGTTCTACTTTTATGAATACCAATGGTCGCCCAATCACCGAATGATGCGTTACTATTAACGGAGATATTCTTGGGAATAAAGGTCGAATTAAATTGTTTACAGTATATACTAAAAAAATCATCATATACATGATTGGGATCAGCATGAATTGACAAAATTGGTAATTTATTAATGAGTTTAGCCTTAAAAGCTGCCAAACGACTTGCAGTTTTGGGGTTAACAGTGATATCCTTTTTAGCCACTTTGTTGTTCAGGTTTTGTATAGTAATCATCTGCCCACAATGATCAGAATCTAGTAAATTTATAATTTATTTGTGGACAGGTATAACATTAGTATAAATATTATCTAAGCATTTGGCACTAGTAGGGGTTATTCTTGTGGGCTCCAAAAATAGATTTACAAGATTGTAGGACTGAAACAGACTTATTATTTTACTACAAGAACCTGAGTTTTCTAATAAATTAACATTAAAATCACCACAAGTGATAATGGATTTATTTGAGTTACAAATCTTGTGTAACACTTCATCCATTACCTTTTCAAAGCAGTCATACAATCCTGAAGGGGGTCTGTATACACTTAATACAATAAACTGCTCCAATTCTATACAAGCTATTTCAACTGTCCGCTCAACAGATAGGCTCACAATATCCTTACGGTCCTTAAATTTAAGCTGGTTACTTACTAAAATCAAAGAGCCACCATGTATAGCATTAACTCTGCTGAATGAACTACCAACCTGGTGATTATTAAAATTGAACAATAACTGGTGGCTTTTAAGCCAATGTTCAGTTATACAAAGAATATCAATGCTATTAAAATTCATAAATAAATCTACATCTAAATCTTTGTTCAAAAATCCTTGAATATTTTGATGCACCAGGTTAATACTATTTACTGATTTTAAACTTTTATTTAATTATTTTTTGCAATTTTCGTTATGTACAGTTTTGCAAGAGGTTGTCCCTATTGTCCTAATTTGTAATTTAAATTACTATCCATATCAATTTCTGATACCAAATTATTGGCTGAATTAAAAAACACTTCTTGGCATTGCTCAATAGAAGCAAGTTGTTTAGCTAAATTCTTGGCTGTAAAAGAAAAATAATATGATAGCGACACAGCTATCTGTCGTTTACAATACTTTGAAAGAAAGTACCTATCCATGAAAAATCTATCTTTTGTCAAATAAAAGTTATTACCAACATAATTGTTAGTGTCAATTAAATGGAATAAATTATTACTATATGTTATATTATGTAATGTCCTATTCATTTCAGATCTAAAATTGTTTTATTCCTGTGGCAAACTTTGGCTGTATGGGAATGTGAACATCACAATTTTTCTTAAACTAAGGTTGCACAATGATCTATAATGTTGGAGTAATTCTCCTTTATTCACATTACCCCTATTACCAATGAATATTAATAATGTAGTTTCCTGGTTAAAATTGTATTTTACATCATTTTTCATTATGTCAAATAACGAACAACCAGGCATACAGTAAGTAGTTCATTATTGAGTGTCCTGGGTATTTATTTGTCAACAAGTGGCCTAGATCCTTTCCAATTTCGTCACAAAATAATACTATTTCTGTATTTACACTCTTTTTAGGCAAACAGTTAGTAATTTCTAATGGCAAACTGACACTAGACTGCGGTATGGTGCCATCACATATTGTCAATTAATGGTCCGGCGAGGGTTCAATAGATGGTGGTTGACAAAGATCACATTTGCTGGTTTGTGAGCTCACCAGCTCATTCATTGCCAATACATATTCCCTCATTTGGTTTTCAGAGGCTGTATATTTAATAGTCATAGAGGTAAGTTTCTCCTGTAGTTGGTTAAGTTCATACTGCAAGTCTTCTGTGTCAGATTGGTATTTCCTAGTACTTTTTTCTAAGTTAAATGAATACATATCTAATTGTTTAAGTAAATGCAATCTTTCTCTATTCAAATTTACATTTTTGATGAAGAACCTTTGTTTTTTGACCATTTTCTTAGTTTTAACTATGTATTTGTTAATTTTTATGTATTTTTTTATTTTATTTTTACTAGTAACTACCCTCAATAATTTAATTGATTTTGAATCATCATGACCTGTTAAATCTATTGTGTAAGAGGGGTTTATTGCTGTTACCATTGATGGGGCAACAGGCACCAATTCATTGAAAAGACTTTGATTCAACGAGGCAGTGATGTTAAGATTTGTAGTTTCAAGTTGTTCAATTTGACTTTGAGCCTCATGTAGCTGCTGTTGTAGTAAATATGTTTGACTAAGAGCTTGTTCATACTCATTGCTACACTGGCTGAACCCGTCCACAACAACTTGGAGCCTGTCCCGGGCTGCTATGGCATCAGTGAGTTGAGTATATAACTGAGCCATTTCCGTTTTCAGTGTGCTATTCCTGTCAAGGACACTAAGGAACTCTATTTCATTCTCATCCTTTTCCCTAATCAGTTGGTCACAGAGCTCCTGAGACGCTTTTAATTCGCTCAAAGCCTGACTGAGTTTGGACTTTTCTAGGCGAGCCCGCGCGCTGCGGGTCATAATCATGATTAAAGAGAAGAGAAAAGAGGTTGGAAAAGAGTAGTAGATTGAGTAACAGATGATTAGTTGAACGGAAAATGAAATTTAGATAGTAAAGAAAGAAGTTCTGTCACCCAACAAATTAAGGTTTTATATAGTCTGAAGAGTACGTATAATCCGGCAACACCAAGCAATGTGCAAATTATAAACATAACTATACTGATGTTTGACAAATGATATTCTTGCATTGACGACGAATTGGATCCTCCAGACGAACGTTGGTTAAGAAATACTTCATCTTTCTCTGTTTTAGACTGACACATTTTTCGGAGAGAAAAAAAAAAAAAGAGTATCGAAAAAGAAAATGTTTCGTATCAAAAACTCAAAAGTTCGTCACATATTACTGCGTGTCACTGAAATTCGACTACTGCGCGACGACACCTTAACTGGCAGGGTCGCCATGTAAGGTTCGGAGATATAAACGAAACACGCGTATCGATCAGAACATGATTTATTACTGGCTCAATTAGCATAGGATCTCCATATATATTGGTTATACACTTATGGTAAAGACAACACAATACATACACGTTATACTTAGGTGTTGCTTAGGTTGGATCGATATTATATCTACTACAATGTTTACGTTTTATAGGTCACCGACATCAACTTATAACCGTAATAAAAGTGATCCAATGAATCTTAGGCAAAATATTGGAACGCAAACAATTCAATATCAAGTAAAATATATAGAATTGTACCTGATACAAGGAGGAGAAAAAAAAAAAAAAAACAACATTCACTAATCGCTTGAGCCGGTAACTGTCAACGAAACACAATGAATTTTTTTTTACACTTATTTTGCACTTGGTGCCCAAAATTTAACACAATACACTTAGGGCCGGTTTCTAAAGTCGACGTCACATCTCAAATCCGCTGACAATTTGTCACAAATTAACGAGCCGTCAGTTGTCAGTGGGTTTCTCAACACTTCATCATCGAGAAATTAGCTAATCGTTTGTTACATTGAATGAATGGATCAAATCTGTATTTTTTTATTTTGTCTGGCTACCCTTATAGAATTAGTTCAGTTCATTCTTTCGATACAGCGAAACTTTAACGTAACGTTAAGCATTTTATAGTTTTTGTTTCTGTCTAACGCATACCATTATCTCGTTGTCTTTTTCGTTTGACAGCAAACCTGGAATGCCATATTTTGTGAAGAAAAAAAACGATAATAAATATTATTTTAGGTGATTTAGTGAAAGTATTACTAAAACATTGATCATTGGCAAATGTCTAGAAAAAATTACAAAGAGCGAGAGAAAAGGGAGCTTCTGGCGTTAGTAGAAAAGTGAGTACCTACTACAGCTGTTTAAATAATAACTTTTCTATCGTCAATCAGGTTTCAAGAAGACGATAAATAATGATGTATTGATATATTTTTGTTTTAGATACAAGACAATTATCGAGAATATGAGCACACACGGCGTTTTTTTGGAACAGAACAACCAAACATGGCAAGAGATTTCTGTACAATCTAATGGGGGCTCAGAATTCCCTAGAACTGGAACTGGGTCAATTTAAACCTGTTCTCAGTGATGTTGGCGCACTAATGGGAGACCAAATAATGCCACTGCCAAACAGTTGTGACAGTGCCACTGTAAAATTCATTTAGGTGTGTTTTCATACACAAATGCAGTATTTATTGATTTTGAGTGTAAATAATGAATAAACTGAATACTGAAACTTTATACAACAAAGGAGAATTCCTTGAAACAATGACACTATATTTTTATTTTACAGATGAAGAGAACAAAGATGGCGATGATGAGTCTGTGGTCACATTTTAAATAATAGATGATCCACAAAAACATATTTTGGGTGAGTTTACAAATATTTTCATAAATATATCTGCATAATTGTTAGAGGCGCTTGTGCCTAATTGACCAATCATATTTACATAGATAGTTTCTTCGTTACCTTAAAGGACCATGTTTAGCCGTTGGTTCCGGCTTTTGTTTGAAGATCTTTGACAGTCTATACGAGTGGTCAGAAGCCTGATATCTAACACCAGTCTGGCCAAGTGATATTGTGTTACCCAGTTACTGAACCATTAAATTCACAGTAGGTACTTCAGCTTGACAGCTAATGCATGTTATATCTTTATTATACACCAATCAATTTGGTGTCAGTCACAAAGGTGCCCTGCTATTTAGACTGTTCTGTCCATAAGTCCATCACATGTATGACACAGGGTTTTATATCTTAACCAATTATTGGTTACAAGTTGCAGTTTTACCAGACACCCCATTCAATATAATAAAACTAAGATAAACCGTAATACTTTGTTTTTTTTTTCTAGATCACCATCTACAAAAGAGCCAGCAAAGCGCAGAATGATGAAAAAGATTAAGCCAATGAAGTCAGAATAAAAAGAAGGCAGAAGCAAAAACTGACTATTATAATAAAATATTACAATGTGAAATAATAGAAAAAAAAACGCACATATTGAATTATAAAATGGCTTCTAATAAATATAACATTGAAATTAAAATACAAGAAGCTCAATTAGAAAAAAAAAGTAAATTTTAAAAAAATTAAGGAAAGTGATGATTAAAGACTATTGATTGAATTTTTTCGTAATGTAATGAATTATATACTGTTGTGTTTAAACATAGAGCCCGACGACGCTCGTGTCCTGACGCCGCCTCTTCCTAATGTGTGTGCGTGTGGTGAAAAGTGTTAAATCCAGTGCGCTTGTTCGTGTGTCTTGTCTTGATTGATATACCTAGTGATGATGTAAGGATAATAAAAAATGATTAATGATTGAGTAACGTAAAAAGCATTTTATTTTTCTTAATACCTGTTATGTTAAACTGATTTGTAGACACAAAGAGATAGAACACTGATACAAATTATACGCACAATATCATAGCAATTTTTTTATTACAAATAATGAAGTATAATAATCATAACACACAATAACACTAACATGCTCTAGCTAAAATGGGTGACCAGCAAGGCAGAATGAACTGTACAATTTTCATGTTTCTCCTATGATTTGGGAATGTACAGGTGGGTCTACTGGCTCTGCAGGTCCTGCCATCATTTCATTGAAATCTGCTGTATCATTGTGGTTCAGTGCGATATTGTACAAGACAGAACAAGCCACAATTATATGCATGGCCGTATCCAACTTGACCCTTAAGCCCATTGATAAGCAGGGAAATCTGTTTTTTTTTTTTAATTTTTTTATTCATTATAGGGTCGCGCTCGCTCGTCGGAAATCGCCTTTTAAAACCCAAAACATCTTTCAATAGGGTTTCTTGTGGCAATTTGTACATTGTTGTACCCTTGTGCACTGTCTGTGTTAGGCTGAATAAATGGTGTTAGCAGGTTTTTGCGACAAGGGTTTCCACTGTCTCCCAAGAGGACATTTCTGCCATATTGCCCCATTTCAAAATCTGCAGGTAGATATGAGTCATTACATATTGTGGTATTGTGCACTGATCCTGACCATCTGCATATGATTTCTAAGATGCGCAATTCTGCTTCACACACTGCCTGCACATTTAAAGAAAAATAACCTTTTCTATTTCTAAAAAGTTCAGCATTCAGACCACCTGGTGATTGTATTTTAAAATGGGTGCAATCAAATTGCTCCAATAACTCAGGGAAATCCTCTGATGGCATAAAACCGGTTTCTGACCGTAGCTTGTTCCATGTATCTCTGGCATCTTCACAAATATTGGTCTCAATTTTGCTATTAAAATTCAAGGCCAGCAACACTTGCTTCACGGCGCTGATAGATGCGATGCGATGGGTCATGGGTCTTTTTAATAGCGGCAACAGATTCATGAGAAAATGTTGAGTCAATTTAGATATTCTGTACCGATCCCTGAACTGCTGTTCATTGTAGTGCTCCAGGGGTTGCATACGCATCCGAGAAACGCGTAAAGGCTCGCCGTCACAGAGTACGTTGTTTTCCTCCTCGCTGGATAACTCAACAGAATCACAATCTGATAGCGACATATTTGCCGTTCTGCGTCCGAAAAACAATAGCAAAAGTCGTCGGATAGTAAGCACGGAGTCCGTAAGCCGACGTCTTCAGTGTAATATCAATCACAGAGAAACTTATGTATAGATACGGAAAACAATCAAGTCCAATCAAATCCAAGTCAAATCGAAATTTCAGAAGCAAAAAATTAAAGTTACCAAATGTCAAACGGATAAACACCGACTAATTTAAAAAACGCAATAGTTACTTTTTACTCTATAATTTATTATCATAATAGTTCCGAACTCCAGGAGATGTAATATTGAACGTGAGGTCTTGAGTTCGATTCCCAGGTCAGACACTGTTTTTGTTTGTTTTATTTACCTACAAAATATATATTTTTTTATAACTAGGTAAGATTGTTGTAAAATATTTACATTATAAAAACTTGTGTATATACAATGATATTCTAATAAAATTAAATATTTTTTATTTATTTAATGAAAAAAAAAAAAAAAAGATAGAACATCATTGTGTAAATATAATGTAATTATTTTAAAAAGTTCGTAATAACCTATTTTTTTTTAAATCTTGGTAATCAACTATAATTGATCTAATATTTCTATTATGTAAATATTTTACAACTATTTTACACAATTAAAAAAAAAAATATTTTATAGGTAAAAAAATACCCCATGTAATTATTTTACACAATTATAAAAAAAAAAATATTTATTAAGTAAAAAAATACCCCAAAAAAAACATAGAACCCACATAATAGTTTTTGCCGACCCCTTTTATCTTTTTATCATAATATAAGCCTTTAAAATAATAATATTAATTTTAATCTGCGAATAATTGAGCACTCTCCAACAATTATAAATTAGGCTCGTTGACAAGAGATTAACATTGAAAAAGGTTCTGAGAAACCCAAAAATGCTTTAACATGTGGTTAATTCGTGATTTTTGTCAATTGTGACAAATTGTTAAACGCTTGTCACATTTGGATGTTGAGAAACTGAAAGTAGAATTAACAGGCGATTAATCGTCGATTACGTTAACAGCCCGATAATTGGCACCTGGGAAACCGGGTGTTAATTACGTATTATACTAGATAATAGATTGGAAATAGGCCTTATTATGAAGGAAAACTAATATTTAAAATTAAAATTGTTAGAACAAATTCAAATCAGCTGTTAGCTGTAGTGTTGCCACAGGAGGAAAAAACGTATCCACCAAAAGGACGTCCGTAGGGTGCTGAGCCACCTCGACGTGAACAAGGCTAGCGGCCCTGATGGCATTCCAGCAATTGTTCTTAGAACCTGTGCGCCTGAACTGTCTCCGATCTTGATACGCCTATTCCGCCTTTCGTATGAGGCTGAAAAAGTGCCGAATGCTTGGAAGCAAGCTAACGTACAGCCCGTGCCCAAGAAGCGCATTCGAGCTGACCCGGCCAACTACATACCCATATCTGTAACCTCCATACTCTGTAAGAGTATGGAACGTGTACTCAATATAAAGCTCCTGGCATACCTAGAAGCTAACGATATCCTTAGTGACCGCCAATACGGCTTCCGCTGAAATCGGTCTACTGGGAATCTTCTAGCGTATGCCATTCACATCTGGAGTGAGGCAATCGAGAGCACGGGGAAGCGCTTGCCGTCTTCCTCGACATCTCGAAGGCTTTTGATAGGGTCTGGCACGAAAGCCTTATGGGTAAGCTTCCTTCATTCGGTTTGCCCGGTGGTCTGTGTGATTGGATTGCAGACTTCCTGAGAGATCGGTCCATTCAAGTGGTTATCAATGGATAAATATAGAAAATATTCAAAGAATCCTTGCGACTTAAACTACTCTGACAGATATCACATTTATAAGATTTTTCTTTAGTGTGTATACGAATATGAATATTCAAAGAATCCTTTCAACTAATACAACTTTGACAAATCTCACATTTATAAGCTTTTTCACCGGTATGTGTTCGCATATGAATATTCAAATTATCCTTTGTATTAAACTACTCGGACAAATATCACATTTATAAGTTTTCCTCCAATGTGTACGCTTGTGTGTGTACGAGTATGAGTATTCAAATTACCGTTTGTAGTAAAACTACTCTGACAAATACCACATTTATAAGGTTTTTCTCTAGTGTGTATACGAATATAAATATTAGCACTAGAGTCGATCGAAAAACGGGCCAAGAGGCTCATTGGCAATGTGGCACTGGTTGAGTCAAAGCTCCAGAGCCTTGAACATCGTCGCCGAGTTGCCAGCTTGTCGGTTTTTTACCCGACTGCCGAAGGAGGGTAATGTGTTTATCAGTCTATGTATGTATGTATGTAAGTATGTATGTATGTATGTATGTTTGTTCCTATATGGCGTTCCAGAGACCAAACGGGTTGGCCGATTTTGATGATTCATACGTCAATCGATGCGTCTTAACCCTGCGAGTGTCATAGGCTACATTAAAATTAGACAATAGAAAAATGGCGGATTTTGGGTGGCATATTGTGGGGGCCCAAATTTTTTTTTCTTCCGAACCCATCGCGTGGGGTATCAAAATAAAGGGTTTTAAGAGGTGATTTCAAAAATATATAACACTTGTATGTTTAAATGTATCTAATTCGAAAAAAAACTAACTAAAAAGTTATAAATAATAAAATAAATAAAAAATAAAAATAAAAAAATAAAAAAGCCTTTTATTTCATGCATCACTTATTTTTACATATTATAAAATTTAAATTTTAGTTCATAATAAAATGAGTTTGTGATTATAAATTTATTAACATTTTTTTACAGACTCATAATCAAAAAAAACTTTGCAAATATTATTCGCTAAATTTGTATATAAAAAACATCATATTAAAATCCTTGCCTAAAAACAGTAAAATAATAGTGCAGGTTTTACAAAATATTTCATTCATTGTTATAACCAATCGTTCATAATAAATACTGTAATTTTTTAAGAATTGCCTTGACAAATACATTATGATAAAAATAATTTCATACTTAAATCTATTAATTTCTTTACTTAATTTGTAATAACATCGTTTCTATGTCATTTTTTTTTACCAAAAATAATCACATTAAATTCATTAAAATTCCTTAGTATGACAAATCGTTTATAATAAAACTTTGTTTAATTAATTGATAATTATTATATAATTATGTAGATTTATGTGATCAACATGTGTTATAATTAAAATAAAAAAATGATTTAAGAAATAGTTTAAAATAAAATAATTCAATTGCGTAATTTATGTAAAATTAAATAATTTTAGAAATTAACTGCAAAATTTAAAATAAAATAATTTGATTAATTGCTTATTTTGCAACAATAAATTAACAAATAAATAAACTTAAAACTATTCAAAAACCAACCAATATGACATGCATGAACCTCACACATCGTGTGAGTGAAGGCCTCCTCCAGAGTACTATAAAGAAGGTTTATTATGATTTGTGGGTTTATATACTTTAAGTTTTTACCGCTGGAGGGTTTTGGTCTAATTCCCCCACGGTGACCGGCCGGATTGGGAGATGTGTTTCGTTGTTTTCGTTGTTGTTGAATTTTTGAGTATTTTCCATGTGAGAGGGGGTGTTCTTTGCTACAGGTTAATAATTATGTTTGACTTTTCGGGATGTTGTTTCAATTTTTCGTATTAAAATAGTTCAACAATCCTGGTTTTACTGGTCTCTCGGATAGACTGGATCTTTGTAGGTCATGTACATATGTTCTTGTTTTATTCTTCTTCTTCTGCGTTTTGTGGTCTTCGCTGGGGCAGTTTTCTGGAGAGTTTAAAAGCATTCTCTTATTGTTGTTTGATGAGTTCGTATTTTTGTTAAGAATTATTAATTGATCGTATTTTATCATTACTGAGTTCCCTTTTTCTTTTTCGATCCTGGCTTGTTCTTGTAACTCTCTCCTTTTCTTCAGGACATAGTCTGGGAAATCTTCTTTTATATAATATGGAGTTCCGGTTATTTTTTTCTTTTGTTTAAATATTTCAATTTTTAAGCCAAGAGTTAGAACTGTGATGATTATTGGTCTAGGCCTTTCTCCTTTTTTTCCTATTCTCTTGGCTGCCTGTATATCCCTGCGATCTGCTTTTAACGAAAAGTGCTCATTTATGAAACCAACTAGATTCTTTTCCATGTTGGAGTAAGACGTTTCGGTTTCTTCCAGTCCGAAGAGGACAATGTTTCTTTGTCTTACTTGTTTCTCTAGGAAATATATTCTTTTTTCTTGGTTTTCCAGTTTATCCTTGAGGTTTATAAACTTGTCTTCCAATGCTTCAAACTTCTCGTTTATTAATTTATTTATATTTTGAGTAACTTGTTCAGCCACTTTTTCTCCGTTTTTTTTAATCATTGTTTTCTGTTCATCTAGCTCATTTTGGATTTTACGCAGTGCACTCAATACTTCATCCATGTTTATATCTCGTTAATTTGAGGATAGATTTGAAAATATAAAATAAAAAGGTGTTTGTTTTGGTACCAGTAGTGACCTCCCGTGGCACACCTCCTTACTGATAGCCCAAAAGGTAGCCTTGATCGAACGGTGTTTATTGTCGCAGCAGTACTCGCAGCTTTTAAGAGATGGCGCTGCGTGGGCACGTATTAAAGTTGACGTTTTTGCGAAGTCATGTAGGTATTGGATTTGGTTCATAGGGCCTTGGAGATATCTTTTTTAACTTTGTTATAGCGTTTACACTATTTAAGTTTAGTCTACACTTTTTCACGGCTTCACAAGTCTAATCTTCACGGTAATTATTGTATAAGAATGATCGCAAGGTAGCACTCGGTGACGATTTCTTCCACTCGTGTTATTTTCACTATTAAGCGTCTTTAACTTGTTATTTATCAGTGTCCACAATGTATGTTAATAGTCTCTGGGTCTTTAAACACTTTTCTTCTTTTCACTAAGTTTGTGCACTTATTTTGTTTTTTAAAACGTAAAATAATTCCGAGTACGATGTTAACAGTAGCAATGGCGCCTACCCTCTCTTAGACTTTTTAGTTCGCTTTTGAAGCAGTCGGGTTTTTTGATTTTTTGAATTAAGTTTTATTTATCGGTTGCATTTCGGGGAGTGTGCGATGGAATTGCATGATCTAATTCCGCCTAGCCCGTTTCATCATCGGACTACAAGACGTACGGCAATGCGCCATCGGTACATGGTGGACATCCAACCCATACGCACTAAACGTTTTGAAAATACTTTCATTATGCGTACAGCTAAGGAGTGGAATTCCCTGCCGGAGCCTGTTTTTTCCGATAGCTACAACCTCGGGGTTTTTAAGTCTTGAGTGAATAGGTTTCTTCTAGGCAAGCGTGTTACACGGTCAACCACATCATCTCTTACCATCAGGTGAGATAGTGGACAAGCGCGAGCCTATCAATAATTAAAAAAAAATCCTTTCGATTAAAACTACTCTGACAGATATCACATTTATAAGATTTTTCTTCAGTGAGTATACGAATATGAATATTCAAAGAATCCTTTACTAATACAACTTTGACAAATATCACATTTATAAGCTTTTTCACCGGTATGTGTACGCATATGAATATTCAAATTATCCTTTGTGGTAAAACTACTCGGACAAATATCACATTTATAAGTTTTCCTCTAATGTGTACGCTTATGAGTTTTCAAAATAACTTTATGATTAAAACAACTATGACAAATATCACATTTATAAGGTTTTTTCTATTGTGTATACGAATATATTCAAAGAATCCTTTCGACTAAAACTACTCTGACAGATATTACATTAATAAGATTTTTCTTCAGTGTTTATACAAATATGCATATTCAAAGAATCCTTGCGACTAAAACTACTCTTACAGATCACGTTTACAAGATTTTTCTTCAGTGTGTATACGAATATAAATATTCAAAGAATCCTTTCAACAAATACAACTTTGACAAATATCACATTTATAAGCTTTTTCACCGGTATGTTTATGCATATGAATATTCAAATTGTCCTTCGTTGTAAAACTACTCGGATAAATATCACATTTATAAGTTTACCTCCAATGTGTACGCTTATGAGTTTTCAAAATAACTTTTTGACTAAACCAACTATGACAAATATCACATTTGTAAGTTTTTTCCAGTGTGTGTACGAATATGAGTATTCAAATTACCCTTTGTAGTAAAACTACTGTTGGATTTAGTAAATTGAACCCTAGTTTACCAACTAATATTGTACCTTATTACATCTATAGTATGTAAGTGTTTATCTGTGGTCGCTAACTTGTACTGTGTGATTTCCGGTAAGCTCTCAAAATAAAACTACGTTTTGTAAAACTATATTTTTCATTTAAATCAACAGGTTATGGGCCCAGGCCGCCTGTTTTCGCTTAAAAGTAAAATAGTGAAAGAGAAAAGTGCAAAATTGCTAAAATCAGTACAAAACAAAGTAGTTCAGTATAACCTCAAAACTTGGCACGCGTTTTCAACATTCTTCATCAGCAAAAATGTCGTCAAATAATACGATGGCACTGATTGAAAAGCTGACTGGAAGAGAAAACTATCCCACGTGGAGATTTGCAGTTCAAACCTACCTCGAACATGAGGAGTTATGGAGTTGTGTCACTGCGAAAGACAATGAAACAATAAATCCCTAACTTGATACAAAGGCGAAGTCGAAAATTATCTTATTAGTACATCCTATTAATTATGTACATATACAAGAAGCCAAAACAGCAAAAGAAGTTTGGAATAATTTATCTAAAGCTTTCGATGACAAAGGTTTGACACGCCGAGTTGGTCTGTTGAGAGATCTGATCAATACAACGCTTGAAAATTGTCTGAACATTGAGGATTATGTTAACAAGATCATGACCACTGCTCATAAGTTAAGAAACATTGGTTTTGAAGTCGATGACGAATGGCTCGGGACTTTATTACTTGCCGGCTTACCAGAAATGTATCAACCAATGATCTTGGCACTTGAAAGCTCCGGTGTGACAATAACAGCTGATTCTGTGAAAACTAAGCTTCTGCAAGATGTGAGAAACTCTGAGTCGAGTGCATTGGACGTTAAAAGCAAGGAGAAGCAGTTTGTCAAACAAGCCAAAGATAAAAATAAAACTGGTAAAGGTCCAAGGTGCTATGTGTGCAATAAATATGGGCACATAAGCAAAAATTGCCGAAATAAGAAAAAGGAACAAAAGTCTTATGAGAACACAGATTCTGGTTATGTCGCTGTGTTATCCGCAACAATAAACAATGATAATAATTGGTACATTGATTCTGGAGCGTCAATGCATATGACAAACAACCGTGACTGGCTCTACGATGAAATTACACCTCCAATTGCCACAATAAGAGTAGCTAATGACAAGAAGCTAGTTGTGAAGGACTGTGGAAAAGTAAATCTAAATGTTGTCAACATGCAAGGCCAGTTGGAAACTATCAAGGTACAGAATGTTCTCTATGTTCCTGAGTTGGCTACCAACCTTCTCTCTGTCAGTCAAATAATAAATAGTGGCTGTCAAGTACAATTTGACAAACAAGGCTGTAAAATCTTAAATAAAACAAACAAGCTAGTTGCAGCTGCTAAAATGATAAATAATATGTACAGGCTACTTACACATAGTATTCCAGCATACATATCTGCTTCAACAGAGAATGATTTTTATTTATGGCACCAGAGAATGGCTCATTTCAATTTTGAAGACTTGAATAAACTGTCAGAAAGTGCAGGAGTTAAATTAGAAAATTCAGACAAAGTGATATGTATCTCATGTTTGAAGGGAAGCAAACAAGATTTCCATTCCCTTCAGAAGGTACCAGAGCACAAGCAAAGCTAGAACTTATTCACTCCGATGACTGTGGTCCAATGGAAATATCATCTCTTGGAGGAGCTCGCTACTTTCTTACTTTCATCGACGATTTTACCAGGAAAGTATTTGTATACTTATTAAAAAGTAAATCTGAAGTATTCCAGAAATTTCAAGAATTTATGGTATTAGTTGAAAATCAACTTGAATTAACAATTAAAACTCTCCGCACAGATAATGGGACTGAGTATTTAAGTAATGAATTTCAAGCTTTTCTCAAGAAATTTGGAATTGTACATCAAACCTCCACTCCGTACACGCCACAACAAAATGGCTTAGCGGAAAGGATGAACCGCACATTGTTAGAAAGAGCCAGATGTATGCTCTTAAATGCAAAACTACAGAAGCATTATTGGGCAGAAGCTGTGTCAACTGCAGCTTACATCACAAATAGATGTCCAACAAGGACTTTAGCCTTTTTAACACCTAAAGAGAGGTGGAGTGGTAAAAAGCCAGATATCACACATATGAAAATCTTTGGCTGTGAAGCAATGGTACATGTTCCAAAAGAAAAAGCTAAGAAGTGGGACTCAAAGGCAAATAAAATGATATTCGTTGGATACAGTGATACAGGTTTTTAGATCCCAAAACAAGAAAAGCCATTATAAGCAGAGATGTGATTTTTCTAGAAAGCTCAGTAAAAAGAAATTATAGTGTGGTACCATTATCAGAAACAGCCCCAAATATCTGTGAAGATAGTTCTGTAACTAAAAGTATTTCTGATAGTGACACAACTTTACAGAATTTATCTGAAAGCATTGAAGATACTAAAAATGATTCCAGTGATGACTTTTACTCAGATGAAGGATCTTTATATGAACCAGAGATAAATATAGATCACCAGGAATTAAAGTCAAATGTAACTACAAGATCTAAAGCAAGATTGTGTAAAATGCAATGAAATACCTATATGTGTACAGAAGAAATTGCAGGACAGGAAAATGTCCCACAAACATATGATGAAGCAATATCTGTTAAAAATGTTAAAGCTGCCAAATGGAAGCATTCAATTGAGGAAGAACTACAGGCACATGCAAAGAATAAAACTTGGCAATTGATTGAGAAACCTGAAGGAGTGCGGGTGATTGGCTGTACATGGGTCTTCAGAATAAAAGATGAACCATCTGGTCCGCTTTATAAATCAAGATTATGTGCTAAAGGATGTAGCCAGAAACAACGCATTGATTATAAAGAGATATACTCTCCTACAGTGAGATATGACACAGTTCGAGTTTTACTTTCAGAAGCAGCGCAACATAATTGGAATATTGTTCAGTTTGATGTCAAAACAGCATTCTTTTATGGTGACATCAAAGAAGACATATATATGTCACCACCTGAAGGTTTGGATGCTAATTCAAATATGGTATGTAAACTCAATCGTTCTCTTTATGGCCTTAAACAAGCACCACGGTGTTGGAACCAAAAGTTTGACACCTCACTGAAGAAATTTGGTTTCAACAATAGTCATGCAGATAGGTGTTTGTATGTTGGAAATATAAACAACAACAAAAGTTTATTTATTACTGTATGTTGATGATGGACTTCTACTTTCTAAGTCAAAGGATTCGTTAAATACAGTAATGCATGAATTAAAGCAAAATTTCGAAATAAAACAGTGTGATCCAAAGAACTTTGTAGGATTACAAATTGAAAAATCTGAAGGATATATCTTTCTACATCAGTCAAAATATATTGAAAGACTAATGTATAAATATAACATGCAAGATGCTAACTGCAATAATATTCCAGTAGACCCACACACCACACTGGAGAAGAGCACTGAATCTGTGGACAAGAATATTCCATACCGAGAGGCAGTTGGATCACTTATGCATCTGGTTGTGGTAAGCAGACCTGACATCATGTATGGAGTTAGTCTGGTGAGTAGATACCTCAATTGTTTTGATCACACTCACTGGAACGTAGTCAAGAGAATAATGAAATAATTAAAAGAAACCAAAGACTATGGCCTGTGTTATACATCATGTCAGCAAAATAAAATTGAAGCTTATAGTGATGCAGATTTTGCTAAAGACACTGCCACTCGAAAGTCATTAACTGGGTATGTGTTTATTAAAATTGGAGCTGCCATAACATGGGCAACACAACGTCAGCAAAGTGTTGTTTTATCCACCACAGAGGCAGAATTTATGGCTGCTTGTTCTGCGACAAAAGAAGCTTTGTGGTTAAAGAGAATGTTACTAGATATTGGTGAATTTAATCAGAATTCTATATGCTTAAATATTGACAATCAAAGTATAATTTCATTAAAGAAAAGTATAATGAAAAAGAAATAAATTTAAATTATGTTTGTACCAAAGATCAATATGCTGATATATTTACTAAAGCTCTACCTAGAGATAAGTTTCAGTATCTTAGGAGTAAAATTGGTATTAAGAAACTAAAATAATTTGTTAATACTGTATAAAACTTACTATTAATTTTGGTCAGAGTTTGCTAACTTACTTGTGTTTTTAAGTTTAGATTTTTGAGTTCAGACTTTTGTTTATGTTTTAAAATATGTATGTTTTTAAGTCAAAGGGTTCAAATTTGGTGAGAGTGTTGGATTTAGTAAATTGAACCCTAGTTTACCAACTAATATTGTACCTTATTACATCTATAGTATGTAAGTGTTTATCTGTGGTCGCTAACTTGTACTGTGTGATTTCCGGTAAACTCTCAAAATAAAACTACGTTTTGTAAAACTATATTTTTCATTTAAATCAACAACTACTCTGACCAGTACCACATTTATAAGGCTTTTCTCTAGTGTGTATACGAATATGAATATTCAAAGAATCCTTCCGACCAAAACTACTCTGACATATATTATAGGTCTACCAGAATCTCATGGCATTTTTTTTTTTTTAATTGTGATTTTCATATGGCAATGTCAATTGTCACCTGTCAAATCAAAGTACTTGATGTGTCAACCGCTGCTGAATTTTTTTGATATTATCTTGAAAATTTGTTATTTTTGTGAAAATGTCGAAAAACCCACTTCGATCTCAAGCGAGACATATAGTTTTCAATGTGTATCATAAAATACGGGTAGAAGAAGGCGTAAATCAAACTCAATCTTTGATTTTAAAGTGCGTCGTAGAGTGGACCGGTAAGTTGGACTGACTTGTTTTGATACTTTTAGTTTATTTTATATTTTTCTTACTTAATTTTTATTTCTTTCCATTACTATTATATGGTAAATACACAGGGCACATCGAATGATGGCCGGAAGGAAATGGCAACAGTAATGTAACTGTTACTAATTCTTCGACAAGATATTGATTTTAACGGAGATAGAGAATCTTTGACGTAAGAAAAATATTAAGTAATAATCGGCGCCCTGCAGTGGGACGTGTATATAGACGGAAGTTATAATAGTAGACGGAGTTAGGATAGTGGAGCGGAGTATTTTATTGTTGTATTGACTGCCTCTGCAAAGCTTACTGGGAAGACTGACTCGATACAATTTTCTGCCAAATACTCCAAAAAACATTAGAATCTGTTACATAAGAATAAATATAAGATGCAAAACTCTTTCCAAAGACGTGGCTAAAAGGTCCTAGCAACCAGGCCATAAAACTTACATAAAAAAAGTATATATAGATTGATGATGATGAATGACTATAAGTAACATGATACATTTTATTATTTTTTACAGACTTTATACATAAAGAGATTGGTTTTGAATATTGGTAAATGCCAATGAAAAAGAACCATTTTGATGGAGAGAGATGTCATAAAACTACAAAGATACAAGTTTTTGAAATGCCAGTGGAGTTCATGGAATCGTATTCTAGTTCTGAATGAGGTTTTAAGTTATTAGTATGATTTAAATGATATATAATAAATTAGTACATAAATTAATATTCAATTGTTTTTTTTTCCCTATGTTAAGAACCCGATGTATAGCAACATTATTCATACACATACCTATAATACTCACAGTGGATCTTTGTGTCTCTGAATTGGTTGCAAGACCCTGCACAGTAGCTATTTTTGTGTCAATGTTGAAGGTGAAGATAGCATTGTATAACTGTCTCTTTCACTCGCTTATGTATGTCACATCGTCCTATCTCGCTTACTCTATGCAGTATACTCGATGACATACTGTTTTTACGCAATGGTTGGCAGGACCAAGTTCAAAGACACAAAGATCCGCTGTGACTACTATAATATAGGTACCTCGTGTTCATTAATACTAAAGACATAAATAAAAATTAAACAGTATCAAGATCGTTTAATCCAATTTCCCCAGTATTGCATACAACAATTTTTTATTTCCACATTTGCCATGAGATTCCGGTAGACCTATAACAACATTATTCATACACATACCTATAATACTCACAGTGGATCTTTGTGTCTCTGAATTGGTTGCAAGACCCCGCGCAGTAGCTATTTTTGTGTCAAAGTTGAAGGTGAAGATAGCATTGTATAACTGTCTCTTTCACTCGCTTATGTATGTCACATCGTCCTATCTCGCTTACTCTATGCAGTATAGTCGATGACATACTGTTTTTACGCAATGGTTGGCAGGACCAAGTTCAAAGACACAAAGATCCGCTGTGACTACTATGATATAGGTACCTCATGTTCATTAATACTAAAGACATAAATAAAAATTAAACAGTATCAAGATCGTTTAATCCAATTTCCCCAGTATTGAACACAACAAATTTTTATTTCCACATTTGCCATGAGATTCCGGTAGACCTATACATTAATAAGATTTTTCTTCAGTGCCTATACGAATATGCATATTCAAAGAATCCTTGCGACTAAAACTACTCTGACAGATATTACATTTATAAGATTTTTCTTTAGTGTGTATACGAATATGCATATTCAAAGAATCCTTTCAACTAATACAACTTTGACAAATATCACATTTATAAGCTTTTTCACCGGTATGTGTTCGCATATGAATATTCAAATTATCCTTTGTATTAAACTACTCGGACAAATATCACATTTATAAGTTTTATTATTATTATATACTTAATTGTACACCACAAAAAAAAACATACAGGAAAAACATTTACAAAAACAAGTGTACAATGGGCGGACTTATCGCACAGGGCAATCTCTTACAGACAACCTTTGGATGCACTGAACAATAGGAGATGAATTTAGGGCTGTCAGTGTACCAAATATCATATATAATATTACTTACACATAATAAAATAAAATACATATATACAATACTACATAATATACTAATAAATATATGACAGAGAAAGGAGAAGAATACAAATTATAGTGAAAGGTAATGCTCCTTAACCATTTTCTTGAATGTTAGCAGTGTTTGAGCACGTCTTATTTCAATAGGTAATGCATTCCACAACCGAGCAGCTTGAATTGTAAAAGATTTGTCAAAGAAGGAAGTAGAATGCATACGAATACTCAATTTTAGATTCTCCGATGATCTCAAGGACCTAGAATGTGTGTCACAGAGGAACTGAAAGCGTTCTTTAAGATAAAAAGGAGTTAGAGGATTGAAGAGCACATTATAAAGCAAAGAAAGTATGTGAGCATTCCGGCGAAGGCGAATAGGAAGCCATTTGAGCTTAATACGGAATTCAGAAACGTGATCATACTTGCGCAAGCCAAATATGAACCTGATACAGAGATTTTGAAGTCGCTCAAGCTTGTCCAATTGGTCTTGGGTGAGATCAAGATAGCTGGCATCAGCATAGTCCAGGATAGGAAGAAGAAGTGATTGCAATTTTAGTGGTTATGGGAAGAAAATTACGAAGTCGTCTCAGGGAGCCTGCAGATGCAAACAGTTTACGGCTGACTTCCAGCAGTTGTTTGGTCCAGGAAAGAGTGCTGTCGATATAAATCCCCAAGTTCTTCACAGTTTTAGGAATACTGGTGTTGTTAAAAGAAACCTGGGGAAGTGTCAACCAATCAATCTTAGAGACAGTCCGAGAACTACCAACTTCAGTCACCTGAGTCTTCGTCGGATTGATCTTCAGCCCAAACTCAGAGCTCCAGTCACCTATTCGAGCCAGGTCTTTATTAATAATCTCAATGGCATCAGGTAACTCTCCAAGAGGGGCTTGGGTATAAATTTGGAGATCATCAGCATACAGGTGGTAGAAAGAAGAAAGTCGTTGAGTGATAGCATTAATAAAGAGTGCGAAGAGAAGAGGAGATAAAACGCCACCCTGCGGCACACCGGCAGATGTGTGACACCAAGAAGAGAAAGATTCATCAGTGCAAACACGCTGCCGGCGGCCAAACAGGTAACTGCGAAATCAGTCCTATGCTCTTTTAACATATCTCCGGAGGAGATATGTTAAAAGAGCATAGGACGCCAAGCAAAATATCGAAGTCAACCGTATTGAAGGCATTGCTAAAATCAAGCAAAGCAAGTACCGTTAACTTTCCCATCTCCATGCCTGCCCTGATATCGTCCGTAATATTTACAAGTGCTGAGGTAGTGCTGTGTCCACGTCGAAAACCAGATTGAAAAGGATTTAGCAGATTGTGTTTGGAAAGGAACGTGCTGAGTTGATGGTGGACAAGCTTTTCAAGGACTTTGGATAGAAAAGGAAGGATAGAAATGGGACGGTAGTCAGAAAAAGTTTTCCTCCAATGTGTACGCTTATGAGCTTTCAAAATAACTTTTTGACTAAAACAACTATGACAAATATCACATTTGTAAGTATTTTTTCCAGTGTGTGTAAGAATATGAGTATTCAAATAACCGTTTGTAGTAAAACTACTCTGACAAATACCACATTTATAAGGTTTTTCTCTAGTGTGTATACGAATATAAATATTAGCACTAGAGTCGATCGAAAAACGAGCCAAGAGGCTCATTGGCAATGTGGCACTGGTTGAGTCAAAGCTTCAGAGCCTTGAACATCGTCGCCGAGTTGCCAGCTTGTCGGTTTTTTACCCAACTGCCGAAGGAGGGTAATGTGTTTATCAGTCTATGTATGTATGTATGTAAGTATGTATGTATGTATGTTTGTTCCTATATGGCGTTCCAGAGACCAAACGGGTTGGCCGATTTTGATGATTCATACGTCAATCGATGCGTCTTAACCCTGCGAGTGTCATAGGCTACATTAAAATTAGACAATAGAAAAATGGCGGATTTTGGGTGCCATATTGTGGGGGCCCAATTTTTTTTTCTTCCGAACCCATCGCGTGGGGTATCAAAATAAAGGGTTTTAAGAGGTGATTAAAAAAATATATAACACTTGTATGTTTAAATGTATCTAATTCGAAAAAAAACTAACTAAAAAGTTATAAATAAAAAAACTTTAATTCAAAAAATCAAAAAACCCGACTGCTTCAAAAGCGAACTAAAAAGTCGTAAACAAGGATAAAATCATGCTGTGCAGGCGGAGGATACACCAGATTTTGGTCAGCCAGCCCGCGAATATGTATCCTCCGACTGCACAGCATGATTTTTTCCTTGTTTACGACTTTTTAGTTCGCTTTTGAAGCAGTCGGGTTTTTTGATTTTTTGTTTTTTTTTTTTTTTATCGGTTGCATTTCGGGGAGTGTGCGATGGGATTGCATGATCTAATTCCACCTAGCCCGTTTCATCATCGGACTACAAGACGTACGGCAATGCGCCATCGGTACATGGTGGACATCCAACCCATACGCACTAAACGTTTTGAAAATACTTTCATTATGCGTACAGCTAAGGAGTGGAATTCCCTGCCGGAGCCTGTTTTTCCCGATAGCTACAACTTCGGGGTTTTTAAGTCTTGAGTGAATAGGTTTCTTCTAGGCAAGCGTGTTACACGGTCAACCACATCATCTCTTACCATCAGGTGAGATAGTGGACAAGCGCGAGCCTATCAATAATTAAAAAAAAATCCTTTCGATTAAAACTACTCTGACAGATATCACATTTATAAGATTTTTCTTCAGTGAGTATACGACTATGAATATTCAAAGAATCCTTTACTAATACAACTTTGACAAACATCACATTTATAAGCTTTTTCACCGGTATGTGTACGCATATGAATATTCAAATTATCCTTTGTGGTAAAACTACTCGGACAAATATCACATTTATAAGTTTTCCTCTAATGTGTACGCTTATGAGTTTTCAAAATAACTTTATGATTAAAACAACTATGACAAATATCACATTTGTAAGTATTTTTTCCAGTGTGTGTACGAATATATTCAAAGAATCCTTTCGACTAAAACTACTCTGACAGATATTACATTAATAAGATTTTTCTTCAGTGTTTATACAAATATGCATATTCAAAGAATCCTTGCGACTAAAACTACTCTGACAGATCACATAATAAGATTTTTCTTCAGTGTGTATACGAATATAAATATTCAAAAAATCCTTTCAACTAATACAACTTTGTTAAATATCACATTTATAAGCTTTTTCTACGGTATGTGTACGCATATGAATATTCAATTTATCCTTTGTAGTGAAACTACTCGGACAAATATCGCATTTATAAGTTTTCCTCCAATGTGTACGCTTATGAGTTTTCAAAATAACTTTTTGACTAAAGCAACTATGACAAATATCACATATATACATTTTTTTTTCCAGTGTGTGTACGAATATGATTATTCAAATTACCCTTTGTAGTAAAACTACTCTGAACAATAACACATTTATAAGGTTTTTCTCTAGTGTGTATACGAATATGAATATTCAAACAATCCTTTCGACTAAAACTACTCTGACAGATATTACATTAATAAGATTTTTCTTTAGTGTTTATACGAATATGAATATTCAAAGAATCCTTTCAACTAATACAACTTTGTTAAACTGTGGTATGTGTACGCATATGAATATTCCATTTATCCTTTGTAGTAAAACTACTCGGACAAATATCACATTTATAAGTTTTCCTCCAATGTGTACGCTTATGAGTTTTCAAAATAACTTTTTGACTAAACCAACTATGACAAATATCACATTTGTAAGTTTTTTCCAGTGTGTGTACGAATATGAGTATTCAAATTACCCTTTGTAGTAAAACTACTCTGACCAATAACACATTTATAAGGTTTTTCTCTAGTGTGTATACGAATATGAATATTCAAACAATCCTTTCGACTAAAACTACTCTGACAGATATTACAATAATAAGATTTTTCTTCAGTGCTTATACGAATATGCCTATTCAAAGAATCCTTGCGACTATAACTACTCTGACAGATATCACATTTATAAGATTTTTCTTTAGTGTGTATACGAATATGAATATTCAAAGAATCCTTTCAACTAATATAACTTTGACAAATATCACCTTTATAAGCTTTTTCACCGGTATGTGTTCGCATATGAATATTCAAATTATCCTTTGTATTAAACTACTCGGACAAATATCACATTTATAAGTTTTCCTCTAATGTGTACGCTTATGAGTTTTCAAAATAACTTTATGATTAAAACAACTATGACAAATATCACATTTGTAAGTTTTTTTTCCAGTGTGTGTACGAATATGAGTATTCAAATTACCCTTTGTAGTAAAACTACTCTGACAAATACCACATTTATAAGGTTTTTCTCTATTGTGTATACGAATATATTCAAAGAATCCTTTCGACTAAAACTACTCTGACAGATATTACATTAATATGATTTTTCTTCAGTGCTTATACGAATATGCCTATTCAAAGAATCCTTGCGACTATAACTACTCTGACAGATATCACATTTATAAGATTTTTCCTTAGTGTGTATACGAATATGAATATTCAAAGAATCCTTTCAACTAATATAACTTTGACAAATATCACCTTTATAAGCTTTTTCACCGGTATGTGTTCGCATATGAATATTCAAATTATCCTTTGTATTAAACTACTCGGACAAATATCACATTTATAAGTTTTGTCTCCAATGTGTGCGCTTATGAGTTTTCAAAATAACTTTTAGACTAAAACAACTATTACAAATATCACATTTGTTAGTTTTTTTCAATTGTGTGTATGAATATGAGTATTCAAATTACCCTTTGTAGTAAAACTACTTATGAGTTTTCAAAATAACTTTTTGACTAAAGCAACTATGACAAATATCACATATATAATTTTTTTTTTCCAGTGTGTGTACGAATATGATTATTCAAATTACCCTTTGTAGTAAAACAATTTTGACAAATATCACATTTGTAAGGTTTTTCTCCAGTGTTTATACGAATTACATGCCTTTTCAAATCGTTCGTTTGACTGAAAATTTTTGGAAATTATTTATTCACATATCAAATTTTTATTCAATTTAACCTTTGTAGTAAATCTGCTCTAACAAATATCAGATTTATAAGTTTTCCTCCAATGTGTGCGCTTATAAGTTTTCGAAATAACTTTTTGACTAAAGCAACTATGACAAATATCACATTAGTAAGTTTTTTTTCAAGTGTGTGTACGAATATAAGTATTGAAATTACACTTTGTAGTATAACTACACTGATTAATGCCACATTTATAAGATTTTTCTTTAGTGTTTTCAAATTACCCTGTGTAGTAAAACTACTCTGATAAATAAGTTTTTTTTCAAGTGTGTGTACGAATATAAGTATTCAAATTACACTTTGTAGTATAACTACTCTCAGTAATGCCACATTTATAAGATTTTTCTTTAGTGTGTATACGAATATGAATATTCAAAGAATCCTTACGACTAAAACTACTCTGACAGATATTACATTTATAAGAATTTTCTTCCTTATTAATTCTTTTGACATATTTCACATATCTAATGATTATTCAAGTTAACCTTTGTAGTAAAACTACTCTGACAGATATCACATTTATAAGTTTTTTCTACAATGTGTGCGCTTATGAGTTTTCAAAATAACTTGTGACTAAAAAAACTATGACAAATATAACATTTATAAGGTTTTTCTCCAGTGTGTATACGCATATGAGTATTCAAATTACCCTTTGTAGTAAAACTACTCTGACCAATACCACATTTATAATGTTTTTCTCTAGTGTGTATACGAATATGAATATTCAAAGAATCCTTTCGACTAAAACTACTCTGACAGATATTACATTAATAAGATTTTTCTTCACTGCTTATACGAATATGCATATTCAAAGAATCCTTGCTTCTTAAACTACTCTGACAGATATCACATTTATAAGATTTTTCTTCAGTGTGTATACGAATATGAATATTCAAAGAATCCTTTCAACTAATACAACTTTGTTAAACTGTGGTATGTGTACGCATATGAATATTCCATTTATCCTTTGTAGTAAAACTACTCGGACAAATATCACATTTATAAGTTTTCCTCCAATGTGTACGCTTATGAGTTTTCAAAATAACTTTTTGACTAAAGCAACTATGACAAATATCACATATGTAAATTTTTTTCAAGTGTGTGTACGAATATGAGTATTCAAATTACCCTTTGTAGTAAAACAATTTTGACAAATATCACACTTGTAAGGTTTTTCGCCAGAGTTTATACAAATTACATGCCTTTTCAAATCGTTCGTTTGACTGAAAATTTTTGGACAATATTTGTTCACATATCAAATGTTTATTCAATTTAACTTTCGTAGTAAATCTACTCTAACAAATATCACATTTATAAGTTTTCCTCCAATGTGTACGCTTATGAGTTTTCAAAATAACTTTTTGACTAAACCAACTATGACAAATATCACATTTGTAAGTTTTTCCAGTGTGTGTACGAATATGAGTATTCAAATTACCCTTTGTAGTAAAACTACTCTGACCAATAACACATTTATAAGGTTTTTCTCTAGTGTGTATACGAATATGAATATTCAAACAATCCTTTCGACTAAAACTACTCTGACAGATATTACATTAATAAGATTTTTCTTCAGTGTTTATACGAATATGAATATTCAAAGAATCCTTTCAACTAATACAACTTTGTTAAACTGTGGTATGTGTACGCATATGAATATTCCATTTATCCTTTGTAGTAAAACTACTCGGACAAATATCACATTTATAAGTTTTCCTCCAATGTGTACGCTTATGAGTTTTCAAAATAACTTTTTGACTAAAGCAACTATGACAAATATCACATATGTAATTTTTTTTCAAGTGTGTGTACGAATATGAGTATTCAAATTACCCTTTGTAGTAAAACAATTTTGACAAATATCACACTTGTAAGGTTTTTCTCCAGAGTTTATACAAATTACATGCCTTTTCAAATCGTTCGTTTGACTGAAAATTTTTGGACAATATTTGTTCACATATCAAATGTTTATTCAATTTAACTTTCGTAGTAAATCTACTCTAACAAATATCACATTTATAAGTTTTCCTCCAATGTGTACGCTTATGAGTTTCCAAAATAACTTTTTGACTAAACCAACTATGACAAATATCACATTTGTAAGTTTTTCCAGTGTGTGTACGAATATGAGTATTCAAATTACCCTTTGTAGTAAAACTACTCTGACCAATAACACATTTATAAGGTTTTTCTCTAGTGTGTATACGAATATGAATATTCAAACAATCCTTTCGACTAAAACTACTCTGACAGATATTACATTAATAAGATTTTTCTTCAGTGTTTATACGAATATGAATATTCAAAGAATCCTTTCAACTAATACAACTTTGTTAAACTGTGGTATGTGTACGCATATGAATATTCCATTTATCCTTTGTAGTAAAACTACTCGGACAAATATCACATTTATAAGTTTTCCTCCAATGTGTACGCTTATGAGTTTTCAAAATAACTTTTTGACTAAAGCAACTATGACAAATATCACATATGTACATTTTTTTTCCAGTGTGTGTACGAATATGAGTATTCAAATTACCCTTTGTAGTAAAACAATTTTGACAAATATCACACTTGTAAGGTTTTTCTCCAGAGTTTATACGAATTACATGCCTTTTCAAATCGTTCGTTTGACTGAAAATTTTTGGACAATATTTGTTCACATATCAAATGTTTATTCAATTTAACTTTCAAGGGCAACACTGGTCTCGTTGACAATAGACGTGTTTTATGTGCTCTCCGAAGAAAAAAATCACAAAAAATATAAAAGCCCAGTTTATAGGCCCTGGAGATTGCGAAATGAGGAATGGAAATCTTCAGAGGATGAAGATATTAGGCCAAAAATTTTAAACACCCCCTATTTGTGGAAAACCATCTCTTGGATCTCTCGGAAAAGTTGCCCAGCTGGAAAGGCTGGCTGTGTTTAATACTTTCCTAGTTCTCGTTTTTGCGAATTGGATCGACATATTTCCTATTAGAAAAATCTGCCTCATCACTGCGCGCTCGTTCTAAACGGTTGGAGCTGACGAGGCGACGCTAGCCTGCGTGCAACTCGGCAACTACAGGGCGCCGCAGCCGAAATGCCTTCTGGACTTCGCGGCGCCCCAGGCTACCAGCGCGACTGCGCCGCCAATATTTATATATTAATTAGTCTATGTGCGCCGCTTTGACACAAGTTGTCAAATTTTGTCTTATTTTTAGTGTTTTTTGTTACTTATCTTTTAGTTTTTTATTTGTTTTAATTGTAAATATTAATTAAGTGTTAAATAAAAATAGATAGATGTTAAGTGGTAGCAGTGATGTTGTGGATAATAGTGCGTGTCAACCTTCATCATCACTAAGCATCCTGGAGAGGTGTCCTCTGTGCACCCAGGCACGTTTCTTTAAAGGTAAGCGGGGTCTGAACGTGCATATTGGGAAGGCACATAAACCCCAAAATGCATCCACTTCAGACCCTGTTGTTATTACACCTCCTACACCAGCTACATCCACATTTGTCCCTTTTTGGAAAACACTATCAAAATTAAAAAAATCTATTCCGATTTTAAAACGAGTTCCCCGCGGCGCTAGACCTCTAGTGGCACAACATCTTGCAGGTTGCATCCGCCTTGCCGTCCGGGAGAACTCACAAAGTGCTTGGGAACAACTTCTCACCTTCCCTTACAGAATTTTAAACGTTCAAAAGAATTTGGCTAGCAAAAAGACATTAACTTCACAAATTAAAGAAAATTGTAACATTTTGGCCCATAATTTGGATTCAAAATTATCGACACAGAGGTTTACCTCTTCAAGAGGTATGTCCCATCTGGTCGAATCGAAATTAGGGGAAGGTGATATTAGCGGAGCAGCCAGGATTCTTTTTAGTAGTGATGTGGTGGCACCGTGTTCTCCAGATACTCTTGCAGCTCTGGAGAGCAAACACCCTGCCCCAGTGGATGGTCTTTCTTTTCCCGACCCTCCCGATCCTGATATTAATACCCTCACCATTACAGGTCGAGAGGTGATCAGAGCCGTGTGTTCCTTCCGGAGTGGTTCTGCTGGCGGCCTCGACGGCCTGAGTCCTCAGCACTTAAAGGACCTTATGTGTTCAGGCGCTGGGGAAGCTGGTGAGTTGCTCTCGAAGGAGCTTACGGCTCTGATAAACCTTATGCTGTCCGGTAAGGTAAACGAATCCGTCATCGACGTCTTGTACGGAGCCAATTTATGTGCCCTGCGCAAGAGGGATGGCGGGATTCGTCCCATTGCCGTAGGAACTACTTACCGGCGTATGGCAGCCAAGATTTGCTGTAAATTGTATGGTGAGGTAGTTTCGGATAAATTTCAGCCCCTGCAGCTTGGTTACGGCTCCAAAGGGGGCTGTGAGGCTGCCGTACATGCATTATCGACCTACCTAAATTCTGGCAAAGGAGAGGTCATCCTGAAGGTTGATATTAAAAATGCATTTAATTCGGTTAATAGGGACACCTTGCTGGCAGAAGCTAAAAAAGAAATACCTCAAATTTTTAGTTTTCTCTGGCAATGTTATAGGCATCCATCTAAATTGCTTTATCGGGACAACCTTCTGGAATCCGCTGTTGGCTGTCAACAAGGTGACCCTCTGGGGCCAGTGATCTTCAGTCTGGCTATCCACCCAATTATTCAACAGCTGAATTCAAAATTTAACGTTTGGTATCTCGATGATGGAACCCTGGGAGGCGATGTAGACACAGTTTTAGATGACCTGCAATTTTTAAAACACCAACTACATTCTATAGGACTAGATCTAAATTTTTCTAAATGTGAGTTATTTTTATCTGATAGTACCGACAGACAAGTGACACTTTCAAAATTCAATAAAATAGCCCCCGAAATCAAAATTATTGAAAAAAGCTCTCTTCGTCTCCTCGGGTCCCCAGTCTTCGATGATTCCTTTCCCGATTTTATTGCGGAAAAAATTCAAAATTTTAACAACATTTCGGAAAGATTGCTCCAAATTAACATGCATTCGGCTATCACCATAATTCGCTTTTGTTGTTTTGGCCCCAAATTAACATATTTCCTTCGTGCTTCCCATTTATGGAAGCACCCTCCTCTTTTAGAAAAAATGGACCAAATTATCCGTCATACACTAACTTTAATTTTAAATGTGGCCATGGACGACCGAGCTTGGGCACAAGCTACTCTTCCCATCCGTATGGGAGGCCTCGGCGTCCGCAAAATTTCTAGTATTAGTTTACCGGCATTTATATCCTCGGTCCACGGTACTGAGAAATTAATCAGGAATATCCTAGCACCCATACTGATTAATTTTGATGTGCCGTGCTTCACCGAGGCTATTGATGCTTGGAGACTCGCTTGCCCGAATTGTAATCTCCCCGACTACCCATCATCCCAGAGACGGTGGGATGAGCCGCTCTGCAGAGCAGTTCAGGAGCACCAAATTGCCACTTCTGCCTCTCCTGCCGAACGCGCTCGCCTGCTGGCTGTGGGTGAGTGGGAGTCGGGCCTCTGGCTTCACGCACTTCCGTCGTCGAACATAGGCACCTTGTTTGACGACACTACTTTCCGCCTCGCTGCTTCCCTACGTCTTGGCGCTCCCTGTTGTACTCCTCATTGTTGTCACTGTGGCGAAGTTGTCAACAGCCTCGGTCACCACGGTCTTTCATGCAGCCGAAGTGCGGGTCGCATAGCGCGTCACGGAAACTTAAACGACATCATCCGACGTGCTCTCGTCGCCGTCGGCGTTCCGGCCGTATTGGAACCCCATGGCCTGGCACGCGACGATGGCAAAAGACCGGACGGGATGTCTTTGTTTCCATGGAAGATGGGTAGGCCTTTAGTGTGGGACGCTACTTGTGTCGATACTCTTGCGCCATCCCATCTTCCTAGCTCGTCGTGCTGTGCTGGCGCTGCCGCTGCGGCTGCAGAGAACCTCAAGCGACGGAAATATAATAACCTCATTGGTAGTTATTTTTTCGAGCCGTTTGGGGTTGAAACTCTTGGTCCGTGGGGTCCGAGTGCTCACGCTTTGTTTAAGGATCTTGCCAAACGCCTAGTTGACACTTCGCGTGACCCAAAGGCTGGCTTTTACTTTGGTCAGAGAATTAGCATTGCCATACAACGTGGCAATGCTGCCAGTCTTTTGGGCACATTACCAGTGGTCAACGATGGAGAGGAGTTTTTCGACGCCATATTTTAGTTAAGTGTATATTTTTAGGTTTAGTTAGTGAGTAGTTTTTGGTTTAAGTGTATATTTTGTAGTCTTAGTTAATTAAGTATTTTATACACTGTATATACTTGTATCTATGTATATATATAATAAATAATTTCACTTTCGTAGTAAATCTACTCGGACAAATAGATATCACATTTATAAGTTTTTTCTCCAATGTGTACGCTTATGAGTTTTCAAAATAACTTTTTGACTAAAAAAACGATGACAAATATAACATTTATAAGGTTTTACTCCAGTGTGTATACGCATATGAGTATTCAAATTACTATTTGTAGTAAAATTACTCTCACAAATACCACATTTATATGGTTTTTCTCCAATGTGTGTACGCATATGAGTTTTCAAAATAACTTTTTAACTAAAACTACTCTGTCAAATATCGCATTTATAAGATTTTTCACCAGTGTGTATACGAATATGAGTGATGAATACGAAAATGACCAGTTAAAGCAAACGTAGGTTAAAGCAAACTGGTAATTTTCGTATTCTGACAAATATCACATTTGCATGGTCTATCTTTATCACATACATTATTATGTCCTATGCTATGTCTCTTAATATCACTACTCTTAATACCTTTGAATACATTTGAATTCATTTTTAGGGTTCCGTACCCAAAGGGTAAAAACGGAACCCTATTACTAAGACTCCGCGGTCCGTCTGTCTGTCTGTCTGTCTGTCTGTCTGTCTGTCTGTCTGTCACCAGGCTGTATCTCGTGAACCGTGATAGCTAGACAGTTGAAATTTTCACAGATGATGTATTTCTGTGGCCGCTATAACAACAAATACTAAAAACCGAATAAAATAAATATTTAAGGGGGCTCGCATACAAAAAACGTGTTTTTTTTGCCGTTTTTTGCGATAATGGTACGGAACCCTTCGTGCGCGAGTCCGACTCGCACTTGGCCGGTTTTTTGTTAACATGATCACACTGAATTGACGCAATATTTCCTTTACTTTTTGTTTCTACAACATCTTTATTATCACAAAGAGTATTATTAGTAACTCTTGGTTTATTTTTAATAAAACTTTTACTCGATATTGAATTTTATTTTATGCTAATGGATTTAAATTTACTTTTCTTTACTTTTCGGCACCATTTGAATGTTTTAGCCCGTTATTCGTATGCTTGGGCAATTTTGGTCTCTCAGTGTTTTCTTTTTGTAGGTCTAATTTCGGTTTCTTTGTAGCAGGAGTGCCTATAACAATACAAAATAATGTATTAAGCATCTAAAGATATAAACTCCCACCTTCATGTAAACAGTAACCTCACTTGAAGTAAGTAATGATAAGTCATAAAACAATAACATCTTACTATAATATACATATATATGTACATACTATATCTATGGTAACACTCCCATAACACTCCCATACATTTACTTTGTCAATGACATTTCATAGTTTTGCCATGATGCAGTAGATGTTGCTGTCATAAATTGTATATTCGCAGATGTACATATACCTTTATAGAGCATAGATCCTATTCCAAGTAAATTCCGGTCCACGTTCCGCAGATTGTTAGTATAAATATTTATTATTTATTTATTTATTTATTATATACTTTATTGTACACCAAGATAAAAAAACAATAACACATATGGAAACCTAATAAAAACAAACATACAACAGGCGGCCTTATCGCGTTCTGCGATCTCTTCCAGGCAACCCAGAATGGAGAGAGATAGCCTGGACACGACATGGGGTTGCACTTGGTGCAAGTTAAAATAAAATAATAAGTTACAAACAGTGCTTACATACTAAATATAAAATACTAAAATAGATACATAAATACATACATACATATAAATAAACAGGCAAGAAAACGATACAGCTTCAACAAGAACAAGATCACAGTGACAGGTAGTGCTCCTTTACCAGTCTTTTAAAGATCGGCAGTGATTGCGCGCGTTTTATAGTTACAGGCAATGCATTCCATAGACGAGCGGCCTGGACAGTAAAAGATTTGTCCAGGAAGATAGTGGAATGCATTGGCATTTTAAGTTTCATGTTATCCGATGACCTAAGAACTTTCGTGTGTGAGTCACATAAAAACTGAAATCGATTTTTGAGGTAAAGAGGGGTAGATGGGAAAAATAGTATATTATACAGGAGGGAAAGAATATGAGCATTCCGGCGAAGGCGAATTGGCAACCACTTGAGTTTCTCGCGGAATTCTGTGACATGGTCATATTTGCGCAAGCCAAATATGAACCTTATGCAAACATTTTGAAGACGCTCAAGTTTATCAAGTTGTACTTCAGTGAGGTCAAGATAGCTGGCATCAGCATAATCAAGGATGGGTAAAAGAAGAGATTGCGCAAGCGCAATCTTGGTGGCAGTCGGCAGAAAATTACGCAGTCTCCTCAGAGATCCAGCAGATGCGAATAGCTTGCGGCTAACTTCCTGCAGCTGGGCAGTCCAAGAGAAGTTCTTGTCAATGAATATCCCCAAGTTCCTAACATTCTCGCTAAAGGGTACAACAGAGTTATCAAAAGAAACTTGGGGAAGAGTCGTCCAGTCGATCCTTGAGACCAACCTTGAACTGCCCACCACCAAAACTTGCGTTTTTATAGGGTTCACCGTAAGTCCGTGCTTCTTGCTCCAGTCGCATATACAGGCCAGATCACTATTTATGGTCAAGATAGCCTCAGATAGATTACTAAGAGGAGATCGTGTGTAAATTTGAAGATCATCTGCATAAAGGTGGTAGGAAGAAATTAATTCATTGGATATTGAGTTAATAAAAACTGCGAAAAGTAAGGGAGATAGAACGCCGCCCTGAGGAACCCCGGCAGAAGTACTACACCAGGAAGACAAGGTCTCCCCGATGCAAATACGTTGTCGGCGACCAAACAGGTAACTACGAAACCATTCAACAACCGATGGAGATATGTTAAGAGCGCAAAGGACGCCAAGTAAAACATCGAAATCCACGGTATTAAAGGCATTACTGAAATCCAGTAGAGCCAAAACCGTTAGATTACCCATCTCCATGGCAGACCTTATATCGTCTGTAATATTCAGAAGCGCTGTAGTTGTGCTATGACCAGGGCGGAAGCCGGACTGGAAGGGGTTAAGGAGGTTATTTTTGGAGAGAAAGGTGCTTATTTGGTTGTGGATTAACCGTTCAAGGACTTTGGATAGGAATGGCAAGATGGATATTGGACGATACTCAGAGAAGGATGTGGGATTGGACTTTTTAGGTAAAGGAATTACTTGAGCATCTTTCCATGAACTTGGAAAAACACTGCTAGACGCAGAAAAATTGAGGATGTGGCAAATTACGGGCAGGATAATGTCTAGCACCGGCAGTAGCATTTTACGGCTGATACAGTCGCTTCCTACTGCGTTTGACGAAATCGATAGTATGCTCTTCTTAACATCACATGCAGAAAATTGACCAAAAACAAATGGAGAATAACTGGGTGTCGGCAGAGATGAAAGATGATTCAATGTATTTAATTTAGTTGTCCTATCAAAATTGGACGAAACAGTAAAATGATTATTCATTGCGTCAATATTTATATCTTTAGGGATAGTTTCTTGTCTGGATTTACCGACCCCCAGTGACCTTAGAAATTTCCAAACTTTGGAAGCGTCCCCATTTTGGACAGAATCATGAATATGTTGGCGATTGGCATTCCTACACACCTTATTGCAGTGTTTACGGATTGAGACATATCTTTCCCTATTAGCGTCAGTAGGCCGACGCTTAAATTTGGCTTTTGCCGTAGCTTTTTTGTTCATGATACTTTTAATTTCCTCTGTCAGCCACGGCGCTGGCAAATGCCTTACTTTAACTGCCCGAACAGGAGCGTGATGGTCGTAAAGCTCAACAAGTTTAGTCGTGAACGTAAGAACTTGCTCATCGACTGAAGTAGAGGCAAATAGAGAAGACCAATCTATATTGCTGGCATCCTTACAAAGACTGTCAACGTCCATACCACCAAAATTGCGCTGCATGAGAGTTTTGGCTTTAGCCTTAGGTGGACGAATTTTATATGAAAGAAAAATCAGATCATGATAAGAAAAGGCATCGGCTGAGCATTGGCCATGCTTAGCGACGCGGTCAGGAGAGGAGACGAAAATCAAATCAAGAAGTGAAGGAGTAGAGTTAGGAAAATGGTGAGTAGCACTAAGTGGAAGAATAGAAAGATTACTAGAAGACAAAACATTACTCAGGGAAGAAGAACGATGGTCTTTCTTCAAGAGACAAGTATTAAAGTCACCCATGATTATGCTATGACTGTAAGAAGGGATAAGCATTTCTAAGAGCTTTTCAAATGATGAGAAGAAATTGATACGTAAGGAAGGGCAATAATAGACGCCAAGGAGTAATTTGGAATTATTTAGGTCGACCTCAAGAAAGAGATGCTCACCAGCATTCGATGGCGGTGGCTGTGCAGACACATTGAGAACAGAGAAAGGAATATATGCGCGAAGGTATATGGCAACACCACCACCACCACCAAGCGTCCGGTCGTTTCTAATGAGTACGAAGCCAGGAAGTGAGTAACTAATAGAAGGGAGACAGGGTTTAAGCCATGACTCGGAAATAAGAATGGCATGTATGTCTTTACAGTCAAAACTTGCCAGCATATCGTGGAAATGAGCCGGAATACTCTGAGCGTTGATATGTAGAACGTTGAAATTCTTAGGAACATCGGAAAACTGCGCTGTAAGATTGTCTGCGAGAGAAGGTACACTCACAAAACTGCCGTCACTACTAGTCAAAGAAAAAAAACTATTGCTATCGCTGCTTTCATCAATAGACATGAATATATAACTAATATAATAATATAAATATATAAAATCCTATCTCGAAAATATAAACTATTAATAAATTCACCTGCCAGTTGCGTTCAATAACATTAAACAAGATACAAAAAAAAAAATATCCATAAAAAATTGGTGAATCCGGGCAACAAAAACAGAATCCGAAACAAAAAAAAAAAAAAGTATAAAACAGAAATAGAGATCAAGAAAATTAAGTTAACATACAAATAAAGATTAAAAAGTGCACCGTTACTTAAAACGGAACGCACCGATAGGAACATAAATTGACGTTTAGTATAGTCTATCTGACAGTGACAAGACGTGACAGACAAAATGTAAACAATAATTTTGAAGTTCTATCAAACAATAGTTGAGGTAAAACAGAATAAAATATCACCCGGATCTCCATAAAAAACATCACAAGGAAGTCTATCACTTCTTCAAAGCAGTAGCACGCTTCAGCCTTGCGGTCTTCACAGAAGCAGTGGTCGGAACAGAGTCTGGCATTGCTGCTTTAGATACACTCGGTTCGGCGTCAATGAGAATCGGCACAATTTTGTCCAATTCAGCGAGAGACTCAATCCGGTGTCGCGTATCGCCGGGACCAAGAATATAGACGCAGCCCGCCTTAGTCCAGCTCCTGGAGACGCCAACTCTCTCCCTCGCAGCCAGGAATACATCATGCCGCCCCTTTGTAAGGAACTCGGACATAGTAATGCCCGAGGCCCTCAGTTTGATTTTAGAAAACCAGATCCTATCACGAAACGCAAGACTGCGAACTTTAAATAGGATAGGCCTGGTTTTATTGGCCACTGCTCGACCCATCCTGTGACATCGGCTTATGTCAGCTACAGTGAAGTCGCTTAACTGCAGTTTATCATTAACTACTTTGGCGATGACCCTGGCGGTGTCCTCCTTCTGCTCCTCACTCACGCCATGCAAAAGCAGAATTTTCCTCCGTCCTCGCATCTCCATTTGATCAACACTACGGGCTAGAAGCTCCACTTGTTGCTGAAGGGTGTTGAGGGCTTGGGAGATGAATGCCCGGAACATGTTGAATTCAACTGCTAGGCCGGAACTTGTGACCGGTGATGGTGGGGCCTTCAGCAGTTCAGCTTCAAAGATGGACATCCGTGTGTGAAACAAGTCCTTTAGGTCACTCAAAGTGCTAGTCAGTGAATCCATTATGTTGGTGTGATGTTAACAGTAATTTGTAGTGAATAAAGTGTAAGGATAACGCTTCACCAGCAGGTAATAACTATAAACTTATAAATATAAATGAGTATTTTTGGTAGAACAACCGAATATATTATTATTATATATTAGTATTATCTTTATTTCACATAACTATGTTGTTATTTTCTATCCATTTGCTTATTTTTTTATTATGAAAATGTTGTATAGAAACGCTAACCTGCCCTGTTGTTTCCAAAATTATGCTCTGTGTCAACCAAAGACCTTATACTTCTTTCGTATAAGGTCTTTGATGTCAACTAGTGGTGGGTATTAGTCGACGTTTTTACCGTCTAGCCGTCTACGATAAACTAGTTCATTATACAGTTTAATTTTCGACTAGTTTACATCATAGACTGAACAGCAGCGTTGAATCCGCAGTTTAGTGAACGATCGTATTATATCGTTTAGTTAAAAACTTGTCTCCTATTTGATTAGTACTATAAATAGTAATGCACAATCCACTACTTATTTTAAGCTAAGTTTAAAACTTTTAGCGAGCGTATGAACGAAAAAAGTAGATAATGAGAAATTTTATTATTTCACCTTGACCGACACGTAATCCATATTTAATTTTCAATCGAACATTTAACCAAATATAGATTCATATCTCTATAATAAAATAAATAATGAATTAGGTATTTTCAATTACAATTATTCTAAACGTAAGCTAATATTGATAAAATGGCTACTAAAATAGGACTAAAGACACAAAAACAGAAGAGCTGCTCGTCATAAAAACGTAATAGGAATTAATGTATCCTACCAACACCATACTTTTTGAACCCACTCATATGTCTTCTCACCCTCTCAACACCACACACACACAAACAAGAAATACACACATTGACGCTCTTACTTCACATAATGAAAATAAATAAAACTTTCTCTCTCTCTCGTCTTTTATGTTGAATGAAAAAACGGTTCGTTCTTTCAACGCCCATCACTAGTGTCAATTGTCATATCAATGTCATTTCGTTTGTGAAGAGGTGGTCTTTAACAGGTAAAATTAGATATCTGTTATAACTGTTCCAGTTCCAGGGAAATAGTAGTTCCAAAATCCTTTTCCAAAATAACAACCAGTTTGCAACAGCTACTAGTACCAATAAATATAGCAGTGTCTACAGATTCATTTTGTGAAATCTGCCCATACTTGATAAATTTTCTTCAAAATTATATCACTTTCATAAAATTGTCCCCATATTTTGTGGTGGCATTTTGTAATAAAAACAAAAATTTGCGATAAAAGAGTTATTTATGTAGTTAGGGTACTTTTAATAGGTATTTTATAAACTTGCTCATAATTTTACCATGGCCTACATATTTGAAAATATTGTGACCAAAAATTCCCAATATTAACCCATTTTTTTATTTTTCTCCAATAGCTTGTACTTTTACCCCAAAATTGGGCAATTAACCACAAATAATAACAGATTATGTGACTTTTATTGCACGTTTGGATATACACACGATATTATAATATTTTTATTTTTAGCACGAAAATGTGATGTGTGGGTTTAAAATAAATATTTCACCATCATCTTTTTTGTTTTTACATTTCATAAAATTTTATAAATACTCGTAAAATACAATCAATATAACATTATAAAATTGATGGTTTACACATTTTTTGTTCAATGGTAAGTTCATAATTTGTGTGTGTATCCAAATGGGTAACAGAGACAGGCAGAGAACAGACGCTATCTCTTTCTATTACAATAAGTCTGAAGAGAAAATGACTTGTTCCAGTCCCAAACTGGTACGGGCACAGAAAATTATTGTTTGTATCTCTTTCTAACAACGTAAAAATCCCTAAGCTAGACCAGAGGAGAGCTTGTTATGTTTAAACAGATACATACATACTAGTTACGCCAGTGTTATGTTGTGACTTGTGACAACACCCGACACAATAATAATGAAATGACTATGGAATGGAACCCGCCGTCCAAACTTCACGGGTGTCGTATACCGATAGATGGCGCTAGTATCATAATTCTAAGTGATGACCACAGATTACTGATATGTAGCTAGCTAGTGATGACTATGTCCATGTATATAAGCTATAAACTGCCTTATTGGGGCAAAAGTGCTTTTTGTATGGCACCAAAAATCTACACAATCTTATAAAACTTTGCCGACTTATCACTTTAAAAAAACTGGCCAAGTGCGAGTCGGACTCGCGCACGAAGGGTTCCGTACCATTATCGCAAAAACGGCAAAAAATCACGTTTGTTGTATGGAAGCCCCACTTAAATATTTATTTTATTCGGTTTTTAGTATTTGTTGTTATAGCGGCAACAGAAATACATCATCTGTGAAAATTTCGACTGTCTAGCGATCACGGTTCATGAGATACAGCCTGGTGACAGACAGACAGACAGACGGACCGCGGAGTCTTAGTAATAGGCCTTTGTTCGCATTAGGACAGATTCGCTTTAAGACAGATTCTCTTTAAGACAGATTCGCTTTATGACAGATTCTCTTTACGGCAGAAATTGTACAGTCGTGTTGAAAATATCAAATCATTATACCAATTCTCTTTACGGCAGAAATTGTACAGTCGTGTTATAAATATCAAATCATTATACCAAAGGTCCCGTTTTTACCCTTTGGGTACGGAACCCTAAAAAAGATGCGAGATTTTTTAGCAGACAAGTGTTATTACCATTTAAGAGAATTCTTGAACGATAAAATTGCATAACATTTTTTTTTTATTAATTTCGATTTATATGACCTTCTGACATTGAATTGACATTCCGCATATTGTTTTCTTTTTTCAAGTTCTATTGTTTTATATTTGACATCCTATTAATTATTTGATTAACTGTATTAATTTCGATTGTATGACATTTTGTGAATTAATTCGATTTGTCATTTTTTTTTGCTTAATTTTATTTTGTGACTTTGTTTTGACATTGTTTCAATTTATTTTAATTTTTAGTTTTTTTTTTTTATATTTTCTATTTCGTGAAATTTTTGTAATTTTATAAAAATTTCAACTTATCTAGTATTATTCATGACATTTTATGAATTTATATTATATCAGATTTTATTTATTTTTCTCGTTTTGACATTGTTTTATTATATTTTTATTTTGTTTTTTATGAAAAGTTTTTGAATTGGTTATTTCAGATTTTATTTATTTTACTTTTTTGACATTGTTTCATTTTATTCATTCTGATTTTTAACCGACTTTCCAAAAAGGAGGAGGTTCTATGTTCGACTTTATGTTTGTTTTTTTTTTGTAAAATTCCGATTTGAAAAATTCTTTTTTGTTTGAAAGAGTATGTTTCGAAATTGGTCCCATTTTAATTTGGTGAAGGTTTGATGAAGAACTTCGGAGATATACAACAGAACTCTTTAATAAATAACGGCATAACTCTCGGGATTCTTGCAATCGCATGTCTATTTATTGTTTATACCATTTCATAACATAACATCACGCCAGTACGCTCTCAAGGGGTACACAGATCTCTCATTTCACTGGTTATGTTCAAGTTTCATGTTATTCGGGTAATCTATTCGGCGTTATAGGGACCTTACTAAACAACTTGCCTATTTATTATAATATATAATATAAACTAATATTATTAAACTAAAAAGGGAAAATAAAAACTTTTTTGCAAAAAAATACTATCGACTTCCAAATGAAAAACTACAAAGCGAAAAATAACTTAATTTTTTAAGTCGGTGTCCATATCCCAAAAAAATGGTACCTACGAAAGACACCGACTTAAAAAATTAAGTTATTTTTCGCTTTGTAGTTTTTCATTTGGAAGTCAGTAGTATTTTTTTGCAAAAAAGTTTTTTTATGACTGTTGACGACCATCTCGACTGCCTACAACGCCATCTAGCGGCCGCGCCCTGTACCAGCGCGCTCACCGTGACAACAGCAGGTCAATCGACGCAGGGTGCGGGGGCCGCGGGAGGGCGGACGCCGCAACACTCGTGACGCGCGTCGGCGCTACTTGGGTGCGACACAGCAGCAGTACAGACCAGGCTGTGTGGTCGCTGACACCATTCCATTCCATCAGAACATCTCGAAGAACACGCATTGTCGGGATCCAACTTGTAATACCTACCTTAATTACAAAAAATAAATTTTATTGTTCAAGAGTATCACGCATCGTGTCTTCTTTCAATCTTCAACCCTGCTCAAGCCACCACACGCATACACGCATCAACATTTGGTCCTTCGAGCCGGATATGAACCAGTGACCTATGGATCAGCAGCACCTTCTGAAGTCCTGGACGAGCAACGCAGCAACGGTCAGGTCAATCAATCCCTTTTAAATTCCATCCTAAATCCCTAAGCTTCAATTTGTGTTAATACCAATCTATAAATTCTAGTGTCTTGATCTATATCGTAAAACCGTAAAGTACCTACATACTTGACTTCTTCCTCTTGCAAACCGGCATAATGTTGAAAAAGGGTGATGATGTTATTAGTGATTTAGTCAAAAAACGCGGGTTGATTAAACGTAAAGTCACCTTGTTTTCGAAATACATGCAATCGTCTATTTGTTCAGACGAGCTAACGGACGGACAAAAAGCCGAGTTAGAGGAACGATTCAGTGCCTACAAACTAGTATTCGATCAATACACAAAAATCCAAGATTAGTTGGAATTATTCTTGCCCGACACGCAGCCAGACGAGGAGTTAGTGGATAGGGAAGAATTCGAGAACCGGTATTATTCCATTATAGGCCAGTGTAAATGCATCTTTAAATCAAATATTAATAATAGTAATAGTAACTGTAGTACTCCGATACAGAACGAGCCGAGTCAAATTTGCGTTCCCAACGGTATGAAACTACCCACAATTACGTTGCCCAAATTCGACGGTACGTATGACCAATGGCTCGAATTTCGAGATACTTACGTATCTACGTACGTATCTTAAAGTTAAGGAAATATTCAAAAGTTTCATTACTTGCGGTCGGTACTCACAGGCGATGCACTACAAGTAGTCAGGGCGCTTGATTTCACTGCAAATAATTATTTAGTGGCATGGAGTTTATTACAAAATAGGTATAATAATGACCGCTTGTTACAACAAAATCACGTAAATGCTATCCTGTTCGCGCAACCGCTAATTAAGGATTCAACCGAGTCTATTCGAAAGCTAATCGATTTAATTCTTAGAAATATACGAGCTTTAAAAACATTAGAGGAACCCACCGAACACTGGGACACTCCACTTATCCTCATAATTGTTCCAAAGCTAGATTCCTCAGCGGAATACGAATGCGAACGTTACAAAGGCACGCTCTCGAAAGACAGAAAATTAAGGCTGTCTGATATGATGACGTTCCTTCAAGATCGTGCTGATTTCTTAGAAGCGGTGGGTAAGCCTAACAAAAAACAAACGGCAGATACTTGCAACATAAAAAAAACCGTTGGGTGCAAAGTCACACAGTCATGTTATAACGCACAATGATAACAAAAGGAAAACATCCAACAGTTCGCAACGTTTTAAATGCGATCAGTGCGGTTCCAATCACCCGTTATTTTCCTGTGAGGATTTCCTTAGCTTATCCCTTCAAGATAAATTAAACTTAATTGAAAAGATAAAGTTATGTTGAAACTGTTTGCGAACAGGCCACGCAGTAAGCGAATGTTGGTATGGGCCGTGCAGGCATTGCAACAAATAACACAATACACTAATTCACAATAATGCTGTCGTAGATGCTCGTACATCATCAGCTGTTGCTCAAATCACGCAAATAGTGGCACAGTCTGAACGTGATCCGAGTTCTACACACATACATGCGCCGCTTACTACTACCCACAAATCTCACACATTGTACAAGGATGACAATAATATTAACACGCATTGGTTTCAAGATCCAGTATTATTGTCAATCGCATTAGTGGAAGTAGCGGACGCAAATAACAAATATCACACAACGCGGGCTCTCCTAGATAACGGGAGCCAACACTGTTTCATATCCCAATCGTTATGTAAGCAGCTTAATCTACCATTGATACAGTCCACTGTTCCGGTAATAGGGGTAGTGTTAAGTATGCGGGTGTAGACAAGTGAAACGCTTAGCTGCTATTTACGCAGTGCGTAAATAGCAGTGCGTTTATTATCTTAAATGACCGTTGGACGTGTCATTACAATAGGTGGCGCTGGGGAGGGAGATGCGCGCCTTGCACACATATATAACATTCCTCCCTCTAGTCTATAGACACCGAACATAATTAAATACTAAAGCCTACTATAAATATATTAATTTACATGTACCTACATTATATTGTACAACTTATAGACTACTATTATAGACAATTAAAAGAACTTTTTGAAACAAGTAACGGGGCGATTCCTTAGCGATCTCTTTGGAGTGATTGAATCACCATGTTGTATGGTCTGGGTATCGGTCCCAGCTTTGTGACCAACATCCTCGGAGTGTCTCTGCGTTACTGCCTCAGCCGCGTCGCTCGCTCCAGCCTGTTGTTCACCTTCGGAGTCCTGTTGTTGGTCCTTCTCAACCTCGTCCCCTACCGTTGACGAAGTAGTCCTCCCTCTGGCCGAGCTACACGACAAGAGATTTGGCGAGTGTAGTTCCGGCTGGGGTACAGGCATTTCTGTAGCTGCTGGCGTCGGGGAAGGCGGCGACGACCATGACGGCGAAGACGGTGGCGGTGAAGGAGAACCAGATGACCCAGGTAAGTCCTCGTTTGCCTTTTCTATATTACACTCCATTTTGTTACTTATTCCTTTATAAAGCATCAGTTGATTTTTGTGTCTCTTGTGAATTTCTGAACTGTTATTGTCTCTAACTAAATATAAAACTTTACCTATGTTCGAGTTTAAACCG